>JAMAKT010000014.1:561897-612235 GCA_023628415.1 Hypoxylon sp. PDH2405
CGACCCGGCGACGGCCCACTCACTGTGGTTCACCGCTCGCCCCCTCCCTATCATCTCCCCCCCGGGGGGGGGGGGGTCCTGTACTACATACTACCCCAGACTGATCGCACAACCCAACTTTGTAACGTTCAATCCAACCCTTTACATACACCATCATGGCCGACTCAACTCTGTCGCCAGACCCGCGTCTTAGCCAACCGGCGCACTACTCTAGACAAGATGTTGTGTCTGCATTGACTGACTTCTACGAGTTTCTCGCCACGCTACCTCACATAGACTCATCTGCCATTGACCATGCACCGCCCGGCGGTTGGCCCGAAATCACGAAGGAGTCCCTCGCCAAGCGGGACATCCACAAGCCGGACGAGGTAGTCGAGTTACTTCGCCACATGCCCTACATACGGGGTGAGCTCGGAGAGCGCTTCAACTGGATAGCACCAGAGTGCTTCGCGTGCGACTGGCGTCTCGTGAGCAGATCCGACCTACGAGAGCTTCAACCGCCACCCCCGGCCCTCAACTGGTTGCGTCGCAACTCCCGAGAGAAGTGGGAGTGGCCTGAGTGGGTAGTGCAGCTGACTGCAGGTAGGGACCGGGAGGAATGGGTGCTTCTGCTGGATACGACGGACGGCACTGTGACAAGATACTATTCCATGTACTACGTGTTTGAGCCTACATACCCTGAAGACGACCCTCGGAGCTGGCGTGACCGGTGCTGTGATGAGACTCTACCGATACGGGAGTTTTTGGACAGGTGGCGGCAGAAGTACATCGACATGGAGTGGCTCGGTATTCCAAATGAGAAGTTGTCTGCCATTCGGACTTGTTGGATGCCGTATGATGAAGAGGACGATTGGGCAAACGATAGCGATAGCGAAGAAACCGATGAGGGCAACGATAGTGATAGCGAAGATGACGATCCCCAGGCCATGGGAAAGTGGGCAGACGATACCACGGTAGTGCACTTCTCTGTCACGGTTAGAAGGGTAGTCTAACAGTTTGAATTCTAGGATCTAGTTCGCATCTACAAGGAGCACGGTTGGCCTCATCATTTCAAACGAGACGCGTGCAGACTGGCTCTGCTGGAGTGGAAACGAGCTCATCCTGACTACGTGTGAGTTCTCCCCAAATCGGCGAGACATTCAGGTTCCGGACTAATATATAGCGATGTGTAGAAGGAACATAGATTATGATTAAGGCACTGATCCCGTGTAGAGGGCTTTTTTTGGCAGCATGGACTATGGAGGGCAAGCTCGCCTTTGCTTAGGTATGTAATACGTTAAATGTATGCCACTGAAGCCGTCCAGCCACAATGCTAGTTTAATAGAAACCCCAGTATCTCTACGAATAGGTTATACGAATTTAGCCGCCGCGGTTTGCTCGGGCAGATCCGGTTCAGGTAGTCCTAGTCTATTCCGACTCGGCATCGTTTCTACTTCTTCCCTACCGCCACCTAGTTCATTGACAGCCGGTGTGGGCTTCACCACTGCGGCTGAAGGCGCAGCTAAAGCGACTTCCTTCACCGACGTGGCTACTATCTTCAACGCCTCAATCTCCCGCGAGCAATTGCCATCCTGGCACTCGTCGTAGTCACATCCTTTAGGTGGGAATGCGCTACTGAAGCTCGAGCAAAGATTTTATCTAATAGCCGCAGGCTGGGGTTATACATAACAATAATAATTAACCAAGACCCTGTGCACTATCTAGATGACGCTGTTTGTGGTTTTGCTAGGAAGAACCGTGGTCTGCGTCGGAGGATTCTCATCTTCAAGTAAATCGTGCCGTTCTTCGCGATTATCCCTTAATATTAGGGATTAGTAAGCCTTGTATGCTATTGTCAGAGGTGAGTTATGCGGGATATCGATTTCAAACACATCAAGCAACACCCCTTATTAATACTTTAACAAGTGGCACGTTTCAGCTGACTTTTATATAAGCACTCTTATCCCTTATGTGTGACCTAATATCAAATCAGATCATTCGACTGCACTAAAAAGGCATACAAAAATTGTATAAATGATTGCATAAATGTTAAAAATAGCATAAATGGTAACGAGCGTATAAATGTTAACAAGATAGTCACCTAAGCTTCAAACGTAATATTTCGTAAAGAGCGCTGTTCCATCTCATCGCGTTCGCACGCAATTTTTATGGCATCAGCCAGCTCTATATCCCCAATCGCAAACTCGGGCTGGAGGAACGCAAATGCTTTCACAAGCCCTTCCAAGACGTCACACGCGAAGTCGCCGCCGCCTGGCTTTTCAAATTCCCAATGAGCGTCAATGTAGTCAGTGGCACCTGGGTTTGGAGCAGTCCGCCACCAGGGATTGTAATACTATAAACAATTAGCGTCAGTCACCTTTCCTCAAGAAATTGAAATATCGTTGGCTTGTCTCAGAAGAGACAACTCCTTTACGAGTTCAATAAAGGGGTTAATTTTCAGTGCAGGCGCAAAAGTAGGCTGGAGATCAGGAGAAGGGGTGTTCGGAGGACTCATTATTACATACGTGAGGTCCGGCAAAGCCTGTACGTACGTTATGTTAGCCACACAGAAATTTCTATCAGGAACTAGATAATAGGAAAATCTAAACGCACCAACTGTGTTGCACCACGTGGCCTTCTCCGCCTGTGGAAACGGATGGTCCCTTCTTAAAAAGCTGGGTACCCAAGAGGATAACCAAGACCGCTTAAGTATCTCGACAGTATAACTTTGTTGGTAGCAGTTCTTACCCGTCGCCGCATGTTGAGCTGCGGCGGCAGCACTCTTGATCAAAGCGTCGCGAATAGACGATTCGTTGTATTTGCTGCTCTCGACCGAGACTACAAGCTCGCCATTCTTATTCAGAGTACCAAAATCCACATAGGGCACACCGCCAATAGTGACAGAATCGCCGGAACATCTGGTGTCACCTTTAGTTGATGGCGTCGGGCAGATTTTATCCAAAGCACTAGAAATGCTAGAGTATAGCTGAGTACCCGTTAGAGTACCGACGTGAACCGACGACGTGCCCGCCTCGATGGTTACAGCCCCAGTTTTCACGAAGCATCCCTCAAGGCTCTGACAGGCTTCCCCGTAGACATCGACTTGGCTACAGACTTTGCAGGACTTGCTGTCAGTAGTAGTAAAGTCGAACCCCGTGTGTACGCTAATATCTCTATCCTCCAACGATGGCCCGGGCGTTATCATGGTCTCTGGGGGCCTCGTTATAGGAGCCGCGCCTCTGTTGGTTACCTTCGTGGTTATCTGTGCTGGTAAGGTAGTATAGCTACAGCTACTGGTTAGGGCCACTCTGGGAGACATTGTAAGTAGCGGCAGGGTCCTTGATTCGTTACAGACGCAATATTGCATATTAATTCCTCTATCCGGATCTTCTCCCTGTAAATAGCATGACGGGGTAGCAATTTGCGTCGAACTATGAGTTGTAGTCGCTCTATCGGTCGATGTTTGATTGCTCTTTGTAGGAGCGATAATAGTAAAGTCATTGCTGATTGAAGACGGGTCCAATGCGTTGGTGTACGAGAATGTTATAACTGGTGTCGACCCGTAAATATCAGTGCGGCAACTCGAGACTTCCGTTTTGTTCCATGATGCCTCTCTGCCTCGGATGACGAGACGTTGAGTTTCCTTCCGATCACACTTGCTTACGACGTCAAGCCAATCCTTCGCCGACGCATCATCGGGGTACTCGTCGGGATTTTCCTGATTTCCTGGATCTTCCTGGCCATTTAGCACCAATTTTGGGTTATCCCCATCGAAGCCCTTAGCGTATGTGACACCGAGCTTCTGGGCTACCTCCTGGCATGATGGTTTCTTAAAATTGCCCTTTTGGCAAGCTGGTAGTGGGAGTTTTCCATCCGGAAATTTGTCCCCTGGCAGCGGATCACGTTTGGAAAACGTGGCTACGACGACACCTTCGTATAAATTTGATGGTTTTTTGCCGCTGTCGGGTTCATCCTTTTTGTTGGATTCGGCGGAGCTTTCGAAGTTATAATAGACTGCATCCTCGGCGTGAAATGTATTTGTCTCTTTCCCCCCACTAGCAGACCATATAGGTGCACTTCTCCCTATGTTCCTCAGGAAACCCCATCTCTTACCGCGAGGAACAGTTGATGCAAAATGCCATTTCGACTTTGGGTCATACATGACAGCCACCGTAAGCCAGTGTAGGCCGTCTTCGGCCTGCACATTCTTCTGGCCATTTGCAGGATCCAAGAGCCAGTCAACATGTGCTTTTGCGAGTCTTAGATTCGTAGAATAAATTTCTTTGTAACTGGCGCCGGCATTCTCGGATTTGTATTGAGCGTACCATGTCGGCTTTTTTGCCCACGCCTCCTTTACAGAAGCTGGACCATCTTCATCGGCCCCCCAACGAGCCATCGCACCCAGGGCGCTCCCTGCCGGCTTTATTTCTTCTACTGCTGCAGCATAGTATAAAAATTGGCCCCAATAGAGCAAGAATAATGATACAGGAGTAAATTGATACATCTATGCTATACCTGTAAAGGTGCCTGAAGTCAAGAGGTCGGTGTTGCTCTAATAATGTCTTCTTATGAGCCATGCCGAGAACAATCTCTACTTATACGCTGGCCATATTCAATGGTCCCCCTATTTCCCAACCCCATGATGTCGAAGCCTCGTTTGAGCTACTCGTGTTGGTCGCTACCATAGACGTCGTGGGGAGTAATGACGAAAGAAGACGCTTAAAATAGCGTCTCGGTGCCTTCATGAAACATACAGGAGGATTTATTACGAGTAAAATTAAGCCGTTATGTAGGTCATGGTTTTATATTAAGAAGACGAGCTGTTATAAGTTTGTGAAGCTCGACAGTCTCATGAAGAATTAATATAGGTAAGTAGGATTTGGTGTTGGCGGCGTTAAACATTTTTACATCTTTTTCCTTACCAACTGACAGTTGTTATGGACTGACGTACAATTAAAGCGCAACCAACAGGCGTAGCATATATTTTCTCCTTAGTTACATTGGTTGGGTCCTAGACGGCACTATTCCTGATAATCCATCAGGATCCTTAGAAGGGATGATGTTCTACTTTCTTTGTATAATGGAGGTGTAGACAGAAGTAGATCTGCATGCTGAATTCCCTAGAGAAGTCTTTGGGCATAATTACTGTTGCAACACCAACCAGCCAACAAACTAGCCAACTTGCATGACTGCCTCCCAACACATCAATTTATCTCGACTCAAACACTGTACTAGGACCCGGATAACACACGTTGCTGACTCATCATGTCAGGGCACTCTTTATCTTGCACGATTGCCTGGGTACTTGTTCTTAACATCATCTACTCTACCACCCACCAGAACGCCATATCATCATGCAGCAGATACGCAAAACATTCCTAGATATTCCGGCTAATATTAGAGAGCGCATCTATCTATATGCCGGTCTCATTTCAGGGGCTAACATTCAATTGAGAAAAGGAAGGCCACTCTTCACGTGGATCCCAGACCAACAGTTTACCCTCACTTACAACCTCCTGCAGACGTGCAAAGATATTTACGCTCAAGTTAAATCTATTCTCTTCGCAAGGAATAGCATCGTTGTTTGCCACGAATACGTCGAAGCCGGCCTAGAGATTCTGCATGGCTTATCGCCGGAGCAGTGCCGTAGGCTACGTCACGTGTACGTTCACTTGCAGGTTGACGGCACTCTCGATGACCGGGTAGGGGCCCATAAAGTCCCAACTATCGCTCTTGGTCCTAAGAAAATTGCGGCATGGCAAGCCACCGCCCGTCATATCCTTTCATGCGTGGAGTCAGGCACGTTAGCATTGCACATAATTTCCGACACAGGTGACAGCCCAGAAACTCGTGCAATCTGCCAGCCCTTGCTCGAATTCCCGGGCAAGCTCAAGGATTGTGAACTTCGACTCGGTTCGAGGAGACAACAGAATCTGTCTGCTTTGGCTTTGGAAACCGTTACACGAATTCAGGGAGGCGATCCAGCCTCGGGGAACAAGCCTTTCTGTTTTTTGGACCTTCCGTTTGAGATCAGGCGACAGATTCTCCAGTACACCGACCTCGTCACTCCCTTCAATGAAGTTCAATGGAATATCAAGAAAGGTTTTCACGCTGTCTTCTATCTCTCTAGCTGCGCATCGGAAGACTGTCCACCCGAATTTCACCACGCCTGTAAGGTGCGATTCTGCATGCGGGCGGATCATTACGAGACAGGGTCCTTCTGTCGCAGCCGACGAAGCGCATACTCCTCTAGCTGCCACTGCTGGAGCCCGCCAGAGGCTTTGATGTTAGTCAGCCGGGTTGTATACCAAGATGCAATTGATGTATTCTATTCGCACAATCGTATCATCGTCATGCCCTCCGGAGGCCTTGATACTAGCGTGTGCTCTCGCTATAGCCTATCTCGTTTAGATGCGTCGCGGTTCGTTACGAGACACATGTGGCCAGAGGTGCTTCGTCATCTGTGCAGCCTTGAGCTTGTCTTGCCTATTCTAGATTGGAAATCCTGCCCGGACACACCTAGCCCCCTTTACCTGGACTGGTGTTTCGCAGTCCACCATCTGAAAGCCCACGCAAATATAACTCAATTGACAGTGATCGTCTACACAACGTTACCTTCTTTTGGCCACGAAGGCTGGCCTCATATACCTCCTAACTGGACTGTGGAGTCTACAATTAAGGCGCAAGTCCGCCTTTTGGCACCACTACAGGCTCTGCGGCAGATGAAACGCTTTTTCGTATTCATAGATTGGTATTGGCATTGGACCCCTCGCTTCATCGGGTATGAGTTAGATGACTGCGACATAGAGCACAAGTCGGTGATTGAAATGGAAGAATGGTTAGAGCAGCTTGTTATGGGAGACGGTTATCGCAGCTCAGTCATTGGAAAGGCAGAACAAGGAGAAAGCAATTGGATCAAAATAGACCAAAGTCGGTTCATGTACTCGTAATTTTTGATATACACCACCAACCTCGACCTCACCACACATTAAGGTCATGCGGTAGTGCCCAATTTTGAGTTTAGAATAAAGACAGCAGTTCCCAAATCTCAAAGTCCACTATCGAAATATGATTTAAGGTACCTAGGTACCAGGTAGGTAGATGCTTAATTTTATGAGAATCCCAACATTTGTAACTCTACTTATGTAGATAAGAATTATATTAACTCACTTCTTCAATGCTGGTGGATAATTGCTTGTCATGATAGCTTTAAAAGATTTCAAAATTCTATCGAGAAATTGCGGGCGAGAAAACAATATGAGAATCGATACCTCCTTATATAGTACAAATATACTAATATAGTTGATTAACAACTTAGCCTCAAGCATGTAGTGGAACGAGCCGTTCTCAATGAAAACAGCTGTGATGGAAAGGAACTAGAATAACACGAGAGCAAGATTTACTCGATATTTTGACCAGGATGAATCATATACACAGACTATTCCAGAAGACGCTGGAAAGCGACAGCCATGTCAACGGCACATTTCAATTACAATGATACTTCCTTGCCTTGGTTGTAGGCAGATATTTGCTCCAGTGTGCAAGAATAAATTTTATAAACAAAGTTAATGTTTCGATTGAAGCCGAAGAACGATACTCACCTGATGGTTAGAGATATTATGCGTGAAGATGTAATAGTCTGGCAGAGTGAAGTGATAGCTTTTGATTATGAAAGGGGTATACTAAATTTTATCTTAGCTTAGGAAGCTTACCGGTTTCAATCAGTTCCATTTTCAATAGTTCTCTTGCGTTTACTCCCTGATTTACCTTATATCCACTCCTAGCAATAGTCGTTGAAAGAATATTCAGTAGGTGTGCTATGTTGGGCGCAGTTCCACGATGAAGACCTTGCAGGGATCGTAATGGTGACGTTGGTGCGTAGGTAGGGAGGCCTAACCCTATCTACTAGGAATTGCGGTATACACACAGACATGAACCATGTGTCCGCGCGTTGTCGGACTTGGCCCCCTAACGGGTCGAACCTCGAACGGGTCAGTTCTTACAGATCGGCTGTCCTAGCGACTACATTGGGCACGCGGTTGACCCTTTGCTCCATCTCCTGCCATATAGGTTCTTCCCACAAGTCCACTCTTTGATGACCCTCTTCCGTTATGTTGCTTACCCTTGGTAATCGTGGAATGCCGTAATCGGACTCATACACGTATAGGTAGCTAGCTGGTTGTCTGTGCAACTGTATTGAGTTCTATGCCTGCGGCTACCCCAACTCCAATGGGACTATGTAGGAAGTGCAGGGTGAATCAAATGAGGACATACTTCAGGGTTGCTAGTCATGCTGTGTGCTACGTGGAAGAGAATTGTGAACATGGTAGAGCATGGATTTGTTATTAGCCTACCTAGGTAACTATAGACACTTCTCTCTATACAACCACGTACCCCGATATATTAGGTAGTGTATGATTGTAAGAATATTGTCTCACCTATTATGTTAAAGGTATCCAACTAAGTATATGAGGATTACTGCTTCAATTATAATGTCACCGGAGGCAATCGTCTAAAACGACGCTGTCTAGGTACCTCTTATACTCTTCCCAAGTGTTCAAATCAAACTATCAGCAACTCTCAACCTATAAGTGCCGAACATTTTATCCTCACCCGCCTATCCCGTTCGACGGTCGTTGGATATACTATTGAGGTAACGATGGACTCGGATTTTGGTACACCTGGTCGAGGCTTCAGTCTAATCTAGGCGATCTAGGATGACAGGAGTGCTGGCATTGGGAAGAAACGCTAATAGTAAATCTAATCAGCAATTGCAACCGCAAGTTGATAGAATATGGATCCGGCTGGGTCCTAATCTAGGTAGATTACCTGTTACGGAAATACCACCCACATAGCCCGATACAACTTCAAAGTACCTAATATGATTCCTTCGTTTCAAACGAAACCCGATGCTACTAGTTATAATTTTTGCCAGATCCGTACTCTGAAACATTGCGGTTCCATTTGCTGTACCGAGCCTAACTATCTCCATTAATGGTTATCTCGCGCCGACCTCCAAGTCAATGACGCGGCTTGCGTGATAGGTTATACCTGCGACAGGGTAGCCATGGTGTTGATGGTTGGCCTATGCTTGATAAATAGGCATGCTAGAATGCATTCGTGTAGGTCACGCGAACTTGGATCTTAAGTATTGTTGATCTTCGACACAAAGATGATCATGGTCCAGCATGGCGCCAACCCGATTGTTCCAAAATCTTCGTCATAGAAGAATTCAGAAGAGCATAGCCTCAGGCAATCCGGTTTCACTTTAAATGTCATCAGAGGATATCATAGTTTATCGATACGTCGGATATATGGCTGCGCAATCCCATTTGTCTGGCTCTTTTGCGCAGTGTCTTGTCTCTTGTCCGACGCAGTATGTATACTATGGGACCATAGAGGTCGCCTGGATGGGAGAAGTCACATAGTTGACGGTGGGCGGCTGGTAAGGGGAGGCATTGCGCAGAGTTTCCACTCTGCCCACCGGCGTACGAAGCGTAGGTATATGGCATCATAGAGATCATGTTTCGAGGACATCAATCGGGGTTCGACGCGGTTGCTATGGGTAGCTCGGTGCTCTGGTTAGAGCCGATGCGGTATTCCTTTGCACAGAAGGCGTGCTTGAAGACATAGCTATTGTAGTCAGCGATTAATCGAATCTACAAAATACTTCCAGGAAACTTAACTTACCATATTAAGCAAGCAAGCTTCAGCTTGTCTCTCTACCCACAAAATACCCTAATGATAGTTTCATCTGTATATGCCACAGGAAGGCTGACAGAATAGCAGTAAAGTCTAGCTACAGTGGCGCTAGACAATGCAATAATTCACAGCCCCCTGAGACATATAATAATATCCAAAGTTCATCCGCTTACCAAATGGGGGGCACAAGGTTCTAGAACCCCTACACTTTGCGAACAGACAATACGTGTTCACTGACGAGGCTATAGTAGACCACTGCGTGGTGAGTATGACATGTCGACCGCCTCAAGGTCAAGTCGAATTTGCTGCATCTGTGAATCGAAATTTAGGAGGTACGCCAATAATCTCGGTAGAAAGTTTGGGCTTAAAACCTGGTGCAACCTGCTAGTTTGGTGAATTACTTCACGGTATCATTTCAAGAGCTGATCTCTGTCCGACAGGGGGCTCCCACAGAAACCCCCTTAAGTGCAATGAATTACACTCGGACAGCCTTTCTCCAAGAAGCACGCTCGTTGTAGTATAATACTTAACTGAAACTTTAAAATAACCATTCACTAGTAATGAAACGACGTATAAATCAACGATGATGTTGGAAAAGGCCTGCTACATGCTAAAGGTTTAGTCTGAAGATTAGGGGGCGGCCGTCCCTACATGTGCAGGAGATCATATTCTTTTTGCGTAGCAATATATGCAAAAAATTTCCAGGAAAGCAAGAATAATGTGATACTTGATCTCGGGAGCGGGCGGGCATTAACCAGTGGAATCCATTTGGGACATTGCATACCTAACGTAGGGTTGTCAGATATCACTCGAGGGTTGCACCACACGAAGCTCTTCCCAGGTCCATTCACGCAAGCCGTTGGCTTTCTAAATTTTACCATGAACCTATTATCGAATTCAAGGCGACGCATTGACTTCCTAGCGCATTCCCTAAGCATCTTGTCCGAGGCCCCCGTGGGGGTTGGGCGGCGCCGAAGAGGGTGGAGACAGTTTTGACCAGGCTAACGTTTTCTTTCTTTCTTACAGAGGAGTGACTTCATTCAGGAATCCAATAAACGCCTTGGAGGATAAAGCTGCATACGAACTGGAAAAAAACCCAGGTACCTGACGGGAACGACCCGGTTGATAGACACTAACTACAAAGCTTCGAGAAAACGCGGCCGGCCCCCCTGAAGAAGCCGCTAGCCTTGGGCTAATCAGCCTACTAACCAAATAGACGCATGAAACAAAATAACTACCGTGAGGTTATCCACATTATTTTTGTCATTGCTTCATCTTGACTTAGTCAAATGGGTCCCGTTAATGCTCTAATACTCACGACATCAAATTACGGGTAGTTCATGAGCTTTTGTTGGGAGTTTTCGGAATTTACGGACTATTCCTGATCTCGAGATTATCTCTGCTACAAATTACCCATAGGGGATCTTTCTTACTAGCAGCCCATGACAAGGATCATTAATGAATTACGCTGATCATCGTGATTGGGCATCAATATTCCACAGCGGCGCCATACTTCTGCGCAGCCATCATCATAAACCTATAAATACTTACGTCGTCGCAGATTAGCCCATGATGCCAATAACGCCGAGATTACCTATTCAGGCTAACAATGATTATGCCGCGGATGGCTTTGCAACTCAGCCTCTAACTATTTTCAGTGTCCGTTCCAAGAATCTTAAGGGGTCGTCCTAACCCTCTTAGAGAAGTATTTGCCGATGCGTACTTGAATCTTGCGAGACATCTCCCAGTACTAAGTTGGTTAGACGGCATTGTTCTCGATCCTAACTATTAATATGCACTGAAGATCGCGGCACGAAGAGTACGATATCCACAGCTCGTCCCGACGCGAGCCGCCTAGGATCCGATCCTTTAAGGCGTACGCGGAAGGTGCTTTATTGCAAGTTCCCTTGTTAATGTATACAAGGCTGATTCACTGCCCTACCGGAAGTCTACCTCACCACACCTGATACTAGTGTCCCCAATCGGGCCCGGCTGAGTAGCATCCCGGGTCGAGAATATGAATATATTGCTTACCAAGCACCCTGGACGGTTCGTTACGGCCCCGATGCGGCTTCTCCATAGTTCCACTATAGAAGATGAAGGGGGACTGACCTGAACGCGTGGCTTTGTAATCATCTATCTAAAGTGGTGCCTGGGGATAGCTCTTTCCATTAATTCGGGTTTGTGGGAGGGAGATGGGGCACTTGAAGGCAAAAGGAGTGACACTTGCGAAGAATTTTGGGGCCCCTTTTCAGAACAGGTGGATGAATGACTAACAGAATCATTCAAAGGGATAGGCGTGAGAAGTAATTCGGTCATCCTAACCGCAAAGTATTCTAGAAAACGAGTAAAGATGTGATGGCCATAAACCCTATAGCCAGGGACATTGGCATAATGGCATTTCGAGGAGATGAAGGAACTGTTCACGTCCGAAGGATATATGAACTATCTACCTACATCATCTAGTCTACACTCGGCATACAGCTAGGTACGATGCTGACACTAGGTGATCCCCACGGCTTATACCTCATGTTTGACAAATCTGACAACAATGACAATGAGCACTCTAACGGCGAACTTGTGACAACTTCAACCTTGCGGTCGTTATAGGTCGAGGAAAATATCCCCTTCTAAGACGAGTCGTCTGGGGGATCAACAGCCTCAACAACGCCGCCGGGTCACACGGGGAACAATCACGATCTCTAAGCGCTAGTGCGTTTGTTTCAAGCGGTGAATTACTCAAGTCCGGTCATGCGCTAAAACCCCATCTTCTTTAGCTGACTAGCTATTGGATACCCCATTGGCAATTACGTAGTATATTCATTTACTCGCCTACATACAAAAGCAACTAGTTGAGAAGATCTCATATTTAGCTCTGTATGTGTAACCTTAGACGTAGGACTATTCAGATATAGGTCCATCTTAACGCCATACTATCGCAGCGTCAAATTACTCTGATCGTGTCTAATCGGCGCACCACCTATACACACCGCTAAGCACCTTCCGTAAAGAGGTCATATACAGCCGAGTAAATGCTCACAGCCCTGGTATTTAGAAGGTTGCCGTGCGATATCGGTTTGTGATGTGTTATTTTAGTGGGCGTTTGAGCAGTTAAAGCCATAATAAAGCAGCCCGCCTCACCGATTCATAAGCTGTGGCTGGTTACGTACCAGGTTTATATGCACGTCAACGTAAACAGGAATTATGGGGAGTGTAACGAAGGCAGAGGGACATGGGCACAATGGGGTCCGCCCAAAATGTGTATGGCGAGAGACTTCAAGCTCGGAGGGTTTGACGCAAGTAGTCTAGGCAGTGTCTCAAGTCCTTGCGCGGGACATGGGTCTGCGTTGAATGAGAACGAGCCTAAAGTGCAAACACACACGTGCGGACTAGCAGCTAGGTTCTGGAACAGTTTGTCGATAGCCGACCAAGTTCACAGATGTAGCTGTCTGAGCTGTAGCTGCGTTTATTTATTGATAGGCGAATAGACGCGCGAAGACATCCAGGTAACCGTGCTTCTCTTCGGGTATTTCTGCGTCCCAGAGCGTCGGATAACCCAGAACGAAGGGTCCCAGGGGTGGCATTGGTAGGCAAGGGAAACATTCTCACAGGGGTCTCACCGGTTCTGGGTTCGCCTAAGGTAGCACTGAACCGGTACCATCATGGTACTTAACATGGACGGGGCGCGGGTGGGCGCGGATGGCGATCCGGGTGCCGCGCCAGGGAGGTCCTTGTTTAGCGGAATGGAGTCGACAGGCCGGCAACCGAATTTTTTCAGCAAGGGCAACTGCCAGGATTTGCATGTCGTCGAATGATATGCGCCGATATTATTTCAATATATGTATGGGATATACGATGTCTACATATTACTGAGCCTTTTTAAACGAGCCATGATATTTTGGGGACCTTAACTCAAACATACCAGTCCGACACGAGACTAATGCGTAGTAGGAAGGCCATGATTGACTAATTTAGTCATTAGAATAATCTGTTTTACTTTCGCCACGAGGTGACCGCTGGTATTTGGTATGTTCTTGGAGGGGCTTTCTGCAGGTTTACGATGATGTCGTATTGGGACCCGTGATGAATATCGGCGGAAAGGAATGGGCACAGTATCTAAATCGACGACCGCATTCCAAGGTTCTAATACAGAAAATGTTGAGTACCTGCCTACCTAAACATTGAGCGGTGAGTGCGACCTCACCGTAGGTACTTCGAGCGGCTCTCAATACAACGAGGTTGATCTAAACGGTATCAACACATTCTTAGCACGTAGATAAGGTGTGATAGACTCGACATGCAAGCATACGTGCAGGTATTCCCGTTATGTCGATCCTAACTGTACGTCACCCCTTAAGTAGAGGTCTAGGATTAGTCCCCTCACAGACCATTCTTCAGCGATTATCTCTTACTATGTGTATATGGGCTTAAATTGTAGGATATATTTCGTACTCATCAGTGAAATGTATCCGGTGCCTATTATAGTTCACGATCCTCGTGGCAGCCATATCGAACGCCTGTATCCCATGCTGCCAAAATAACAACGGTACCCCTTATATACCTACCCTATGTCCAAGTATGTACTGGGCCTTGGCAGCCGCCACACGTGGAACTAATGGATGCCTTTGTTTGGCGAATGTTGTGTCATTAGCCCAAGCTCCATTATCTTTCGCGATGCCTGCAACTCGGGGCGCGCCGAGATCTAATAATCTCGCTATTTCCTAATATAGTAATTTCCTATGCCCAATCTCCATCTTTGAGGGCATCAACTTCGAGCTATTAACTTTTCTTTTCCCATTTTTTGGATGCCCTAAGTTAGATTTGCGACGCCAACTTCACACGAAAATTGCTAAGCCCTGTAGTGGTGGATCCGTCTAGGCCGGTGCCTCGGTAGAAGTCGAGATATGTACCTATCTATTTACATAGAGACTGCTTCGCATATACGATGGGCGGAAGAGTATAACATATTGGTTTAAACCTGAAGTCAATATTCCATTAGTTCTATTGCATGATATGCACTAGGTAGAGTAGCATCGCCTCTGTAGCTGTTAGCAACGTGCCAAATCGACAACCCTTCAGCAGACATGTTGGCACCAAGACACTCATCTCTAAGTGGATCTAGGTCGCTTCAAACTAATTACTATTTGACAACCCGAGAGAACACTGCGGTAGGAACTCGTTTGATGTGTCAGTTAGAAAACGTGGCATGCACTGGCATTTTTCTAGCCTCAAATTTGGATCCAGTAACAAGCAGATGCAATGTTATCTAATCTTAGAGTGGATTCGAATTCGATTCCTTAGACTAGAATATACCTATTAGTCTTTTACCGTATATTGTTCGTAGTATGTATATTGGCAAGGGCCATCTCTGTTGGGGTATGTTGGGTAGTTAAATACCTATATAGTATGCAACTCACCTCCCTGTGTTACACTATAGCCCAAGACATTATAATGTCGAGGGTAGAGTTGTTAATTAGCTCAACTGGATGTTATACTCTGGGGTGTTACGTTAATATATTAGGTACTTGTGACACAATCACATCTTTGGCAGACGATGATGACTCCAAAGCAATGATTTGAGGCAAATTGTTGTGCAATAAAGTCTTCTACGTACTGTATATTACCGTTGTTGTACTATGTAAGCAGTGGTAGTTCAAATTCTAGACCTGCTTCGGATGGGATGGTTGCCTCCTACTGATATATTAGATAACCAATAAGGGGGGGATAGGTAAGTTACGTAGCTATTCGCTAATGCGCTGTTTTTAAGTCTATTCACCTACCACGATGGAGCATTTGAGACCATTCATGCTTTTACCTTAAGCTGAGATATACCTAATACTTCATAGAAGCGTGGCTGGACGAATGGTCGTACTCAGAGCTGACTTGATGGGGTGGCGTTGGTGAGTCGAAATGATTGACTCGTTTCTTTTTCTTGGCGCCCTCGAAAGACGATGGCCGTTGTTCGATTGTAAGACAAACCTTGCAGTATTTACATTAAGGGAGGCAATTTAGCTGAACACTCCATCCTTATAGTAGCATGGCGATTTGTGTGATTCTAGAAGAAGAGTAGAATACAAAAGAGTGCTGGGAATCACTCGGTTCAAAACGTCAACGCCCGCTCATCTCCACAGGTTGTGGTCCATGTTGGTGCGATGTAACATCTTTTCCTGGTCTAGTCATGGTCTACGGGTACCTATGTTAGCGTTGGGCATCGAAGACACGGAAAGGCTTCGAGAACGTTTTGGCTCTGAGACTTGAAATGAATTGATGTCATTGTCGTAATGCCTGCGAAATGAAGGTGCCGCTAGACAAGGCGCGGGAGATGTCCATGTCACGGATCAAGCAACGATCCATTTCCCTGAACCAATCCAAAGGGGAACTAAGGGGATGACCATGCTAGACATACCCCCAGGCCGAGGGCATAAAGCATGATTACCACGAGATCAAAAGATTATCATATTGATAGGAGGAGGGAGGCAAATGCATTTTGCCGTGATAATAAGTTTGTAACTGCCTACCTGGATTGCTCGGCGCTGTTACACGATTCTGTTCTGTTTAAGCCATCATTCAAGATGGCTGCGTTGGTCGGGGGTTGGGTTGAAAGGAGAAAGGTTCCTTTCAATGTCGGCACCTTCCCGTTCAACCCGTTCTCCCGTTTCTCGAAATCTTCCAGAATCTTTCTATATTGGGTCTAGGGCTAATTTTAAGCCTGCTTAAAAATCTCATGCGCCGGGGTGCATTGATTGATGATCCCATGCTCGTTCCCCACAAGCATCCATCCCATAGGGCAACGGCATAAGTGTTGTCGTAGCCCACTTGGGAGGGTACATTGTCGAGGACGTGGTTTCGTATCGTTTCGTGTCCTATTCTGACTGAGTAGTTGAGGAATCTGTACGACCACCCGAGGACATGACCTGCGGATGGCTGCATCAAATTGAGTTAGATATGCCGCTAACATGCTTCCTCCTACTCTTTGAATTAACTCAAGCTGAACTCGAGCACTATACGGGCCAGAATGCGAGAGAGTCGTTTGGGTGCGTATTCTAGGGGGGTATACGTCAGGGTTTATCTGCGTCTTTCCGCTCTAAGAGGTGGCGTGGTAAGTTTGAGATCCATCATAATCGACGATGATGTTTGATTCTTGAAAAGTAAAAATTTGATATCTGAGTTGTAACTAATGAGAGATGCCTTACATATGAGGTAGATGCAAAATACCTACATGGTGCTATACCGGTACGAATGTCTTGTACGTACTTCATAAGCAATACGCAATACCTACTACTACTACGGTACATACCTCACACACACACTCTCACCGGATCCAATTGTTTGGTGCCGCTGTTTCATTCCAGTACCAAAAGAAAGAAAAAGTCAAACGGAAGGTCTGAGCGCCAGGCAACGTTCGATGCCTTTAGAACCTGGTATCTGGAATCCGCTATTGCATATCAATCCAGGGATTTCATCGGCTTTTCCGTAGCGCCCTTATACTAGAGACTGAACCGTATATGCAATTCGCTACAATCTAAACTCGTCATTAGACAGAGAGTACAGAGAGTTAAGTACTGGACTTCCTATTTATGGAAATGATGGAACTTCCATGAAGCCGGACGGAAGTAAACAAGGCAAGCAACTACATGCCATAATAACATGGGTGTCTCCTCGTCTCATTAAATCTTACCATGTCTCCGGTACCAAATCCCACATCATCCCTTGAATACGCCTGAAGATATTGGAACCAGGCAGCCCCGGTGAAAGGTTACTGGTAATTCATTCCTCACCCAGTCGTCACTGTGCCTAAGATTTATCAATAATCCCCCGAGATCCGTAACTCCGGCGTCGAATCTATACGAGGTAGATGTAATGTCAGGTACTTACATGATATGCACGTTGGCTACATGTAGCCCGATCGTCTATTCCCTATACGCATGTCAACTCTCATACAATGGTTCACCCCTAATGCTATTTACTTCCCATGAAGAGATTATGCACAATGGCACGTCTGGGGGAGATGATATCAATACCACGGATAATAAGAGCGGAGCTATTATGTGGATCTGTACCAGGGTCAAATTCGTCCCTGGATTGCCAAGGTAAACATGTTCAGACACCTACACGTAAATAGAAACGGTACAACGGTGGCATTGATATGTGCCACATAATGTTTGAAGGTTCGAATGAATCAACCCGATAGACGTAGACGATAAGAGAGAGAAAATACGAGCCGGAATATGAATATTTGGAAATATTAATCAATATCATAAAATTAAGTTAAACGGAAAAGCCCCGGATGTTTCTAACGCGTAAAGAGCAAGCTTTAAAAAGCATACATATATGTCCTTTCCTAAAAGCGTAACAACCAACGCTTGAAACAGTTAGCGTACAGTGAATTATGCCTTAGCGTATTTTAGGTGCCATGTATGTACCGTACGTAGGCTACTTGGGTACTCAAGTACCTTGATAGCTGTAGCCCTACTAAGATGCGGTTTCATTGGCCCTGACAGGACGAGCAGGGTTATGAGAAAAAAAAAAGGAAGAAAAAAGGAGAGGAGGGAAAAAAAAGTTTGATGATACCAATCATATATTTTAAGGAGAATTTTACTTCCCACGTCACTAATAATATTTTTCCCCCATTGAATACGTGGGAAGTTACATCCTAAGGCAGGAAGTACGCGTGCATAGTGCATCTACACAGGTATAGAGGTACTTCACAGTTGATACTTGGTCTGGGTACTTGGTCTGGGCTTGACTCCTTACGCAGTAGGACGTGCGGTACCTTAGGTGTGGACTATTTCTTGAGGTCCCTGCTCCCGTTCCTTACCTTACCATACAGTACCAACGCGCATGCACAAACCCACTCACCTGCACTTCACGCACTACAGTACCGTACATGGGTTGTCCACCGCCAAAACTGCATCTTGTGCTGGATGTACACCTGTACCCACGTACCTCCTCCCAAAAAAAGCTTACCTAAATACCACGCTCAATTTGGTCATTTCATCACTTCCATTATTTTTCCCTTCCTTGCCGTCACACACATAACCTTTTTTTTTCCTTATTCATTTGACAACCTTTATCCCTCCTCAAGAACGTCTACCTGGGGCTTAATCACCATTCGTCACGGCGTTCTTGTTTCTTACATCACGTTTGACGACATCTCCCATAGGGTCCAAATAATTCTTAGAGGTACGTTGGGATCACAAGCTGCCCCCATTCCAGCTCCCTTAGTCGGCCAGCTCTAGATCCACCCGCCCGTTTTCTTTTTGTCGCTGCGATATCCACCGCTTTGGTTTGGTTTGGACGATGTGCTTGCTTCTGCCGCTCTGGGATCTGAGTGTCTCTTCATAGCTTTTGTCACGCGTCGCATCTTGATCATCGCTTTGATCTGGTGTTCTCGGATCGGACTGGAGGTGGTCTTCGAGTTCGAGGTATCTTGCATCACAAACGACTTCGGTACTACTTGACTCCATGAACAAGCTCCAAGTCTACAAACATCGCCCTGCATCCCTTGTGTACTATGAATATCATAGAGCTGGCCTTGGTTCTCGTCTCCTTGCATTTTCATCAGATTCCCTCAGATTGTATACAAGAGTGCTGACTTGATCTGGTTCGCTCATAGGATTACGGACTTTTGCCCCTCCGGGATAGACAACGCAGAACGGCGACTGACTGGCCACCTCACTCGACGCTCTCCCTTTACCACATTCTCCTCTCGAGTCCGACTTGTACGGCGTACAGCCGCGACACTTCTACCCCGCCCTTGTCATATCCTCTAATAGCCGATATTGATCTCTTAACAAAGAGATCGCAACTTGCGCCGCGCTGCTGTGCAGACTTTCCTTGATATCCGACAGGACTTCAGGCGCATTGCGTCACCCGATCGCAAATAGCCAGCCAAGTAGATAGTGAGCTCTACTTGTGCGCAACTCCGACCTCGAGCCTCTCAGCGGCAAACCAATAGTCACGCAACACTGGATCGGTTGATTTGGACTTTTCGAGTCAAAAGCTGACGCGTACCAAATTGGGAATTTTCGGCAAGACCATATCTGGTATTGGCGACTAAGGCAAGTCGGTCTTTTTTACCTGGCTTCAACGCGGTATAACACCCTCGGTTGTACGAACCAAGTTTACTCCCGAATCCCGTGATACTCGGTATCGAAACCGACTTCAAAGGGTTTCAAGAAGGATTACCCCTCCAAAGAACGCGCAACACGGCATTTACGCGATTCTCTATCGGAATTTCATAGCGCGATAGATATCACCTGATCAACCGGGACTGATTGGCCTAGTTCGAACCAACATGTCCAAATCGCCTTCATCAGAGGTGATGAACATCACAAATATGCTGGACAAAAAGAACGCAGCAGCAGCTGCGGCAGCCGCAGTATCGGGCCCCTCCCCGGATCACCAACTTCTACCTCACCCGCAACTCGCGCCTGGCATTGACCGCTCGAATTCACCCCATGGTTCGGAGAGCTCCTATCACTCAGGTCCCCGCGGTGGCCAACCGTTAGAAGCTCTGAATGGCATGGGTAACGGACGACCCTATGTCTCTCCGTCTGCGATGTCGGCGTCGATGCCTCTATCTGACCCGAACATGCCGCCGGGCATGATGATCCCCAGCATGCCGCCGGTTCCTCATGGCCTCCCTATGTCCTACAACAACCCCCCTGAGATGCCCCAGCAGGCGCAACCCCCCATTAAGGCCTACACATGTGGTGAGGAGGACTGCCATAAAGCCTTTGCCCGGCGTAGCGATCTGGCTAGGCATAGTAAGTTGTTTTGCTCCGAGCAAACTAGAATGTACAACTCTAACAGGAAATCTAGAACGAATCCATACTGGAGATCGCCCTCACGTCTGCGACTTCGAAGGTTGCGGTAAGGGGTTTATCCAGCGATCAGCTCTCACGGTGCATCAGCGAGTCCACACCGGCGAGAAGCCGCATATGTGTGAGAAGTGTGGCAAGGTATTTATCTTATCCCGATTCATATGTGGATTCCTTATACTAATTTTAAACTGTAGCCCTTCAGTGATAGTAGCTCGTTGGCTAGACACAGGCGCATTCATTCGGGTAAGAGACCGTATAAATGCCCTTATGCGAACTGCCAGAAGACTTTCACCCGTAAGACCACCTTGACTCGACATCAGAATCTGCATAGTGGCACGGTCGAGGAGGCGGCGCAAGCTACGGCTCAAGCCCTGGCTACAGCTCAGGCCAGCAGAGTGGCAGGTCGGGCCACTCATAGCGACGTCGATCCTACGTCGGCTCATGGATCTCCGTTGAATACACCCTCACCAGGTCAGAGACAAATGTCCATTTCGCCTAGTGCTGAGCTGGCCGCAGCAAACGCAATGCGAAATAGCGATTATTCGTATGTAAGCAACGGGTCCCTGCCAGTTCATCTTCGCACCGACATGCAGTCTCAGAGCCCTACATCTGCCCCCGGTTATACCACTGGCATGCGACCTACATCCCATCCCACAACCTATCCTCCTCCGCCGACCTTGGAACCCAGTGTCGAGTCTCACCAATCCGGAACTGCCAGCACTGGTGGAAGCCCTCACATGGGCAGCCAGGGCTGGCATTCGCCCTCGCACATGGCTTCACCTACTCACAGCAACGGTGGCAATAGCTACGTGTACCCGGATCCCGACCCGAATTTCCTGGGTAGTAACAGTATGAACCAGGTGTACTACAGTGCTGGAGCTCAGATTAGACGTCCGACAAGCACTGATCCTGGCTCGGGGAACTATGACATGAAGCCGCGGAACGAACTCTGGGCCGGTCCATAGGATGACGGCTGCAACAGTTCAACTCCGACTTACAATGGCGACTACAACGATTCATACCCGACTTTAGATGGCGGCTACAACAATTCGTATCCGACTTATAATGGCGTCTATAACGGTCCAATCCCGATTCACAGTGGAGTTCCTAGCAACTGGTTCGCGTTTGGAGGTTTCGATGTTCAACAATAGATCTCCTTTGTTCCTTGCATCTTTCCTTTGTCATGGAAGGCTCAATACCCAAAGGCACGGCACGGTGTGATTATTCGCGACATGCGTTCGAGGAGGGACTACCAGACGGCGTTTATCTCATTTTTCTATTTATTTTTCTATTTAAGGCTTTCAGATCAGGAATCCAACTGCCTCAAGGCGGTTCCACTCAGCTCAGTCTAGAGGCACGCGCCTCACATTAATCGGCCGGCGACATCGACCGAGTTCACCAGTGAAACTTTATAATATAAAAGGGCCAGAACATACCTGTTGATGGATTCAACCGAGGTTGAGATGGCTGTTCGGACTTCGTTTCTTCCTCCCGATTCAACTTAAGCTGGTTGGGCTCGGCGGCCTTTATGACACAACACAGAACGCATAATCAGTGCGGAGGGAAGGTTAGGGAATTAGGAATGAGGATCAGGAAATAGTAGGCTCGAGGACGCGCTGATATTTTGCTTCCCTAGTGGTTGCGAAAAAGGTATTTGGCATTCGACTTCGTGCGATGGATTTCTGCATAGAGCAAACCCAGCTCATACAAACCAACAAAAGGGCGCGCCTGAAGATAAATTGCCAAATGGAGCAGTTAAGAATGCAGAAAAGAAGAAAAGAACTTTAGGCAATCCTTTGGATCGAGCTGGTCTATCCTCCTTGCATGGTTAATAGGCTACTTGCTACCTCCTTGGTACTTACTGGATACTTAATTCGTAAGATATTCGACCTTTGAGGCTACGGAAAATAGAGTAGGTAGTTCATTAATCAAAATTGGAAAACGAAGAGAAATCCCAGGTTCTATACTAATTACCTATGCTTGTGGGTGGTTCGTGCTTTTAAATAATTATTTGTGAAGGCTACTAGCCTAGAATCCCCTCTCAGAGATTTTCCCTATGTCGTATTATATCATCCTGGATCCCCTTCCTACCTTAGGTATGTATCCCATTCACGCAGATCATGATGACATTTCGACAACGGGCTGAGTGAGTTCCATACCACCGGATCCTCGGTAAAACGTGGAATCTCCACGCTAAATACTCTAGGCCAAGGGCCATTTTCGTCGACGTGACGGCGATTGGGGTACCAGGTATTCTAGCAAGATCATGTAGTATTGAATATGAAAACCCGGAAAATTCTTATGCCAGGTAGGCTACCGCACAGAAAGGGCCAGCGATCCTCGTCTACTTACACTACATACCAGCCCTGTCCATGCTTCATAAAGCAAGCATGGCATATATAGCGACAACTTCAAACGGTTTGGCTTTTGCCCAGAAGCAAATTTATTTAACAATACACGAATTCTCGTACGATTATGACGAGTTTTGGCGGCGGGTTGTTCTTCGAAGATTACAAAAAGGGATGGTTGCCGTGTGCCCAGCTTGCAGGAAGCATTTTGGTGATTTTTTGATTTGTGATCATATGGGGCACCATACATTATCGTCAATTTTCCCCCCTACGCCGCCGGGACGCCTAATCCTGATAACTCGGAGCCGTGCGTAACCATTATGGCTTTCTCCGTTACATCGAACATGGAAAATTTTCGATCGCTTGGAATACATATTAGGTGCGCCGCAGGCAGATCGCTTCTTCCGAAGCTTTCGCGCCGTTTCGCTGCGTACGACTGAGCTACGAAACATCATACGAATCGATTGGCGTGGGACAAACTCGGCTCCTGTAGCAGGAAGCGGCTTACGATTCGTAGATTTCTTACGAGCCCTTGGAGTTGATGCATGTCCTTCACGCCCTATATGCCGATCGTGATGGGGCCAAGAGATGACATTACTCGCCTGTTCTTTCCAAACTGATTTCTCTTTTGTAGAGATTATATTATCGCCAATCTCACTATCTCCACGGTCGAATAGTCTTTCAGCTTAAAAGGCTGATTACAAAATCAGGAAAGCCGAGGATGTGGCTGTGGAGTTGTTGATTAATTCTCTAACCTACCTCTCATATCACGGTTCCTCCTCATTTGTTTTCTGCTAAAGGGGTTCTATTTTAACTGTGACTACCTTCCTAGGCTCTAGTTTATTTGAGGGCGGCTGCCTCTACTGACTAGCGTCTGCTTTCATGGGAGGCACCAAGGTACTCCGTGGACAACGCATCTATAACTCTTTGAGTTTTGCCTTTGTTCCCTGATATTCGTCACCGAGATCAACGTTACTCCAACCCGCAGAATATGGCGAACATACAAGACTTGCTGGTACCTGCTGACAACAGGAATGTCAGGTTGGAAATGAAAGAAAAGGGCGAGGCTATCAGAGTCGATAGTATATCGGGGACGACGCACTTTACCGTGGAATTCATATTGGACGTACTCTGCCCATGGTGTTATATTGGACTGAAGAACTTGAACAATGCTATCACGGCATACAAAGATCGTCATCCCGGGGCAACATTCGAGATAATATGCTCGCCATTTCTGCTTGATCCGCTCGCGCCTCGAAGTGGTGAGTTCCCCTATCCAACTTACCTAACCCCCCTACAACCAAATTCCAGCATTCTATATCATTCCATTTGGCAGTTGCCAATACAGCAAATAAAACCTTCCCAATTGTGTTGAGACACAAACCAACTAGAGCAATAGGGGGATACATGACATCCCGACCATATCCTCACTCTCTAGACCCAACTCTCGAAACGCACCCCAGGATCAAACATTTCCTCTTCAGTTTACGTGAAAGCACACCGAGAAATCCCCGTCTCTAACTAAGTACCTAAACTAACTGACCACGCATCCATAGCATACGATAAACCCACCTACCTCCACGCGCCAAAATACAGCATCGAACAATGGGCCGCGCTCGGCGAGCCCGTCGGCATCAAGTTTAGCTGGAAGGGCCGCACGGGGAACACGCGGGATGCACACAAGCTGCTGCGCTTTGCGCTTGAGAGCACGCCGACTACGGCCCCGAGCACGGCATTTGCTAAACGCGACCGAAACCAAAGCTTGAACCAGGGGGCCTCAGCCGTGCCGGACACCGCACCGACCTCACCGCCGGCACCGACCTCCGCCGCCCCGGAACCCCACCCGGAACCCCCGTCACTATCGACCTCCTCACCAGCAGCTTCTCACAGCAGCCCCAATCCCAGCCCCCAGCCCCGGGGCCCAGCCCTCCAACTCCGCGTCCTGGAAGCGCTCTTCAAATTCCACCACGAGTCCTCCGGCGACCTCTCAGACCGGCCCTCCCTCGCCGCGACCGTAGCCGGCGTAACGGGGTTTAGCATCAACGACATCCTCGCCGTGTGCGAGAGCGAGGAGTGGGGCCGCGCCATCGACGAGCTATTCCTGGACGTGACGGCGCCGCATGGGCGGCGCGGGTTGAATATCCGGGCTGTGCCGACGTTTGTTGTGAATGATCGGTATGTGATTGGCGGGGTGCAGAGTAGGGAGTTTTTTGTGGAGGAGTTTGAACGGATTGGGAGGGGTGGTGGCGGAGGAGGTGGAGGTGGAGTGAGAGAGGGAGGAGGCGAGGGGCTGGCGGGTGCGTGAGGGCTGGTTGAATGGTGCTTTATTTTGCTACTACGTGGAGGGAGGTATTTAGCCTTCAACACCACACAGATATTCTTTGTATCGCTCCACTGAGGGCGCCGAGCGCCGAGCTGGCTTATAAGATTTGGATCTACGTTCTCACTTGCTTGGACAAGCTGGGAAACGGTGTAAATAGGGGGCTTATACCTGAGGTGGAAACAAGGACCTATTCGCTCGGAGGCCCACACATTGGTTGCACGAATTCGAGGTTCCTAGCTCTACGTAGTGAGTTTGGGGTTTCTAGGCGCTCAAAAGCAAATGATTTAACTGAGGCTCGCTCAACCGGCCGTGGGAATGGTTATGATCGAAAATAGTGGTTCACGGAATGAAATACCCCTAGTTGTGGCTATTTGAGGATAGTATAAGTACCGCAGCGGGAATACCTAAGGGGAAAAATCCATTATTTTCCTACAATAATGCGTTTCGTATATAAGGATTATATTATAAGATTTTAATGCATTTTTATAACGAATAAGCGTTATTATTATAAAAAGCGTTATTAAAAAAAAGGGTTATAAAGGTTTCGCTTTTAATTAATTAGTTTTTTATAAAACTTTAAAACGTTAAAAAATTTAAAAAAAATATTATTTAAACTTATAACTTTACGATATATACGTTATATATATTATTATTAAATTAATAAATTTAAATAATTAATTTTTTTTATTTATTAAAAATTTCTTTATAACTTAATTTTATATATATAATATAAAAATTTTAAAGTAACGCGTTATTTACTTTCGCGTAATTAATTAAAAAGGTAAATTTATTAAACATTAAGTTATATATATTATTATATTTATTATTACGTTAATTAAGTTATATTTTATAACTTTATTATTAATTAAATAACTTCGCTTTAATAATACTTATATAAATTTTAAAATTTATAATAATTTTATATATTAATTTATTTTATAATTAATAACTTTATTATTTACTTATTACTTATAATAACTTATATAATACTTATATTAATTTTAAAAAATAATATATATTATTTTCTTATATATTTAAAAAGCTTAATTTTTTTTTATATTTATAATAATAATATATTTATTTATACGCTTAATTAAACCTTAATATATTTAAATTTTAAAGCTTTATTAATATTTTTACTTTTTATATAAAAAAGTAAAAAGTAACTTATTTATATTTAAAGTTTACGTTAAAACGAATTTCCTTTATAAACTTATTTATAAGATTATATTTAAATAAAAAATTAGCTTATATATATATTAAAATAACTTAAATATATATTAAATTAACTTAAATATATACTTTTTTTTAAACATTTTTAACGTTTTTTTAAAGCATTTTTTAATATTTTTCTTAAGTATTTTTAACGTTAAAGCTTTATTTTTTATTATATATTTTATTATATAATTTTTAACGTTTAAGTTATTATTATACAAACCTTTAAGGTTATTAATAATAAATTTATTAAGCTTTTATTAAACCTTATGTATATAAATATTATTTAAAAAAAGATTTTTTTAAGCTAATATTTTTTATTAATAAATAATATTATTTTAAATATATTTAAAAGTTATTAAAGGTAATTATAATAAAGATTTAAGCATATATAAATGTTAAATAAATAAGGTTTATTAATGTTATTTAGTAAAGAAATGTAATTATATAATTATAAGTGTAAATATAATTATAATTAATTATATATAATATAAGTTTATAAAAGCGTAAGGTAAAGCTAAATATAATTATGCGAAGCCTTTAAGCCTTAACGTTAAGTAATCGGTTACGTGATCGCGATCTTAACAATAAATATATTGTTTAAAATTTATTAATCTTTTATAATTATTTAAGAAAAGAAAATTAAAAATTCTTTAAAATTATTACTTTAATATTAAATAAATTAAATTATTAATTCCTTAAAGTTTTAAGTAATAATTAATTAAATTTTTAAATTTTTAAACTTAACTTAATTAACTTTAAAAATAATAGTAATTTAATTTATTATATAATTTTTTACTTAATTAATAACGTTAATAAAATCCTTTATAATAAAATTAATATTAATAATATTTACTTTTAAATAAACTTAAAAATAACTTTTTAATAAAGTAATTAATAATAATTTTATTATTAATAATTTAATTATTAAATTACTTTTACCTTTACTTTTATTTTTAACTTTACCATTATTTTAATTAAAGTTTATTATATATATATAAAAATTTAATAATATATTTATTAAATTAATGTTAAATTATTTTAACAATAAATTTTTAAGTGAAAAACTTAACTTATAATTATTAAAAATAGCAATAAAAAATTTACTTATATATAAGTAAGCATTACTTTTTTATTCCTTACTATTTAAAAAAGCTTTAATAAGCTTTAAAGTAATAATAAATTATTTTGAAAATTTAATTAAACCTATAATAAAGAAAATTATATTATTAATTTTAATATAAGTATTAACCTTAATATAAGCATTAACATTATTATAAATATTAACGTTAATATTAATAATAATTTTAAATCCTTAACTTATAACCTTATAAAAATTATTTAAGCTATTAACTCTTTTTTTATTATATTTTTATCCTTAATAAAAATAATTAATTTTAATTAAATTTTCACTTATATTAAAGCTAATAATAATAATAAATTAAAATTAAAATTAATTAAATATAATTAACCTTAAAAAGTATATTTATTAATTAAAGTAATAATTAATAAACGCTTAACGTTATAAAAATAATAAAAATAATGTTAATACTTAAGTTTAAATATAAGTTAAAATATTTAATATAAGTTTAACTATTATATTTAAATTATTTTATTAAAATATAATAAGGATAATATTAATAATAATTATTAATAATTTCCATAATAATTAATATATTTAACAAACTATTATAAAACATAAAGTTAAGCTTAAAAGTTAAAAATTAATAAATATTAACTTATTATAATTTTATTTATTACTTTTAATTAATAATTCTTATAAATTAATATATACTTTAAAATCCTTAGCTTTATAAAGTAATAATGCTTAAAGATTAATTAAAGGTAACTTTTAATTATAAAGGAAATTTTAAGGTATTTTTTATTTAAGAGAAAATAAATACTTAAATTAATAATTTAAAGAATAAATAATTAAATATATAAGGAAACTTATTCTTTTTATATTTATTTTTCTTTTTTATATTATTATTTTAAATTTATAAATTTATAATTTTATTGTGTAACTTTATAAATCTTTAATCTTTTAATTTGTAATATAAAATCCTTAATTTATAAATTAAGTTACGTAATCTTAATTTAACCTTAATTTTAAAGGTTATTTTTTTAAGCTATAATATTATTTCCTTTCTTTAAGGTTTTTATTTTAAAAATTAATATTAATAAATTCTTTCTTTATTATATATTAATTATATTAAGTTATAATATTAATAAATTTAGTTTATAAATTTCTTATTATTTTAAACGAGCTACCGAAAATTAAGTAATACTTTTTTAAATAGTTTTTTTATAAGGTTACCTTAAAATACTTTATTTTTATTATAAAGATTATAAATTAACTTATATTACCTTTAAAAACTTTAACCATTACATTAAATATATTCATTTTAATTAAGCTTATTATAACGTATTTAAAATTTCTTATAAAAAAGTCTTAAAAATTACCTTTTAATTTTATAATTTTAAAGAAAAGTTTAAGAAAATTAAGGAAAAAGCGAAGCTATTTACCGTTAAGGTTTATCATTTACGAAAATAAAGAAAATATTAAGCTAAAAAATTAAAACGAATAATTATTTATAAGCTTAACTTTATTAAAAAGTTAAAGTATATTAAACGGAAAAAGTAAAAAGCTTTTAAAAAGAAAATAAGTTTTAATATTCTTAAGGTTTTTTTTTCTTTTTCTTAAGCTAACTTAAATTTAAACATAAATCCTTTCTTAATTTTAATTAATTTAAGTTTTAACAATAAAATTTTTTAAATTCCTTAAAGCAACCTTATAAATATTTAATAAATTCTTATATATTATTTTTTAATAAATAATCTTTTCATTTTATAAAATATTATAATTAATTTTTAATTATTTATAAATCTAATATACGTTTAATTTTATATTTTTCTAAATTTTCTTTAAGTTTAATAACTTATTTAATTTTAACATTCTTTAATACTAATTTTAATATAACGATATAAAATATTTAGATTTAAAATCTTATTTTTAATAATATTACAAATTTGTAATTAATATTTAATAAAACTTTTTTAACTTTAAAAGATCTTAACTTCTTAACATTTAACTTTTCACTTAACCTTTTTATATAAATTTATAATATTTTTAACATTAAATACTATTTATTATAAAATAAATAAACTTTATCTCCTCTTTATAAAATTAATCCTTTAATTCTTTTATAATTATAATATATTATTATTTTATTTTAAATAAATTATAATTATTATTATAATTATAATTATAAAGTTTATATTTTAATAATAAATATTTCTACTTTTAAAGCTATAATAATAATTTCTAAAACTATATTATTAAATAATTCCTACCTAATTATTTTTAACTAATATTCATAAAAGGCTATATATAATAAAATACTTATATCTTTATTAATATTAATATTATAAATTATTTAAATAATTAATAATAATTTAACCTAATTATTTTACTAATTATTAATATAACTTCGTAAATATTATTTAAATATTTGATTTAATCTTTTAATTTACCTATTTATTTAAGGATATATTATTATAAATAATTTTTATTTAACTCTTAATTTCTTTATTAAATTTATCCAAAACTTAAATATAAAAAGCTTATTCTTATTTAAAATTATTTATTTAAATAAGCTATATTTATTAAAAACTTCTTATATAAATATAAATATAAGCTATTTTATAATATTATTTATCTTATATAAAATAAAATATTTATACTTAATAAATTTATTAATAATAACTTATATAACGTTATATTAAGATTTTATTATAAGATTCCTTAAGATAAGTAAGCTTATAATAAAATCCTATATAATAATATCCTATAATTTATTTAATATCTTAATTAATTAAAATAAGCTATATAATTTATATTTAATTCCTTTAACCTTATTATAAATATTACATTTCTTAATAACCTTAATAATTATTTTCTTAATATTTAAAAAATCATAAATTTCTTAAATCCTTTTAATTATTTTAAATATTCCCTAATATTTATATAAGAAATATTTATAAAATTCCTTTATAAATATTTCCCTAATCTTATTAAGAATATATATTTTATTTTAAAATAATAACGTTTTATTAAATCTTCCTTATTAATATAATTCTTTAAACTTTTATTAATTATAAATATCTTTAAATCTTTATATTTAATTATCCTTATTAACTTAAACATATATTAAAATAATTATTTCGTTATTTTATTATTTTAATATTTAAATATTTCTTTTCTTAACTTTAATATTATAATCTCTTTTTTAATTAAAAAGATTTACTTAAATATTTTCTTTCCCTTTAATATAATAAATCTTAAAATTAAATTAAGATAAAAAAATCATCCATCTTTTATATCTTTAATTAAGCTTTTAAGTTATTATAAACTATATTAAATTCTTATAATTTAAATAAATATTAATAAATTCCTTAATTTCATTAAGCTATAATTATTATTCTTTTAATACTTAAATAATTATTAATAACTCCTTATTATAAATCTTATATTTAAGCTTTACATTATATAATACTTTTAAATAATACATAATTAAATATTACTTTTCATTATTTTCAAGTTATTTTAAAATTATTCTAATCATTATATTTAATATATTTATTTTAAATCTTTTCTTTTTATTATTATTTGGAAGTTTATACATTATCTTATTTATAATAACCTTTTTAATTTTATTAAAAGCCTTCCTTACTTTCTTAATAAATTTAAAAGGTCCCTTTTAATTTTTTAAAATTATTAATTCCGTTAATAATTTAATAATTGCTTTAAAATTTGTAATTAATCCTTAAATATAATTAATAAAGCCATAAAATATGCATATATTTATAACGCTTTTCGGTTTAAACTAATCTTTAATTATTATTACTTTCCCTTTTTAAATTTAAATTTTTCCTAAGGTTATTATAAACCTTAAATAATTAAGTTTTTTAATATATTATTTACTTTTAATAAAGTAAATTAATAAGTTAATCTTTTCTAAAGCTTTTAATATTAATAATATATATTATTAATATTCTTCTTTATTTTTAAAATATATAAATATATTATTTAAATAAACGAATATAAATTTATTTAAATATCTTTTAAATATTATTATAATTATATATTAAAAGATAATTAATATATTACTTATATTTTTTAATTATTTAAATTATATAATAATTATTTTTAAGGTTTAAGGTTATAAAAATCTTAACCTTATTAATTTATTTTCTTATAAGTTTAATTAAAAATAATATATATTTATTTTTTTTAATAATATTATTAAGGTATTAATAATTAATAATTTATCTTTATATAAATTTTCCATCTTTATTAATCTTTTAATTACCATTCTTATCTATTTTAAATATCATTATAATTAAATATCTTAATAATAATTTTAATTCCTAAATATATTCCTTTTTAAGATTTTATTAAATATTTTTTCAGAATATTTTTAACTTCTCTTAATCTATTAAATATATTAGAAATAATTTAAAATATTATCCTTCTTTAAAATATATCTTATAATCTTATTAATTATATTCTAATAATTTTTCTTTTATTTTATCTTTAAATAGCTTATAAAATCACAAATATTTATATAATATTTTATACATTAAATCTTTAAATTAGGAAGCTTAAATTATATAAATAATATTATTTATTTTTACTTCCTTATTCCAAAAATTATATATATTACTCCTTTAATAAATTCTAAAGATTAACTCTTTTAAATAATCTTATTAAAAATAACTTATTTTTTAATATATTCTTAAATTATTTTGTTTAGGTTAATCCATTCCTAAAATAAAGTTATAATAATTAATATTAATTATATTAAGAATAATAATATCCTAATATCCTTAAATTTTTAAATTAAATAATATTATTTTTCATAATATTTTACCATTTTTATAAATTATAATATTTCTATTAAAAATAATTAATTTATAAAATTATTATTTATATTTCTAAAGAATTTTATTTCTTTTAACCACTTTTATTAATATATAGCTTAATTTTACTCCTAAATTTATTAAAGCTTAATATTTTATACTTTTATATTTAACTTAAATTATAATTTATTTCTTTTCTTTAAAATTAATTTTTACTTTAAATAAGGACTTTTCTTTCTTAACTCCTTAATATTTTAATAATAAAGGCCTTAACCATTTTTTAATTTTTATTAATAATTTTTATTATTAAAATATTCCTTAAAAAATACCTATTATTTTAATTTTAAAAGATTAAATCTTTATATTTTAACCTTTTTAATAACATATTCCTAATATTTATTATTATAATAATCTTACTAATCCTTTATATAATAGCTTATATTTAAAAGATATTTTCTTATAATATATTTATCTAATTAATTATTAATTTCATTTTAAAATTTACTAATAATTAATTATAACTTTAAATTAATATAAGCCAAATATAAAAATCTTTAACATATTATAAAATATTACTCCTATTTTTCTAAATTTAAAACGTTAAATAATTCCAATATTAAGAAATAAATAATATAATATTAAAGAAATTTAAAATACTTTTAACTTTATTAATATTAATTTTAAAATTATTAAAATATTTTAACAACTATTTTTATATACTTTAATTTTAAATTAATTTTAATATTAAATAATTCTAAATTATATAATTATTTCTTTTATAATTAATTAAATATATAATATATTACCCATAATTATTATTTAACCTTTTTTTTATTTATTCTTATAGCTAATATATTATAAAAATTATAAGATATATTAATATAATATATATATTCTTATATAATAGCTTTTTAATTAATATTAAATTATAAATATTAAAAATATACTTATAAATATTCCTTTTATAAATTATAATTATATAAGCATTTTTTAAGCTTTAAAAGCTCATTATTAAAGTTTTTATAAGGGTAATAATATTAATTATTTTTTAAATTTTAATATATAAAATATAAATTATTTTAATAAAAGGTTTAATATAAATTATTATATTTTTCTTAACGATATTTCTTATAACTAAAATTTTTATAATATTTCTAATATTTTACCTTATATATTGCCTTAATTAAAGCTTTAACTTTATTTAAAATTAATTCTTTAAAATATTTAACTTAATACCTTAAACATATTATTAAGCTAATTTTATAACATTTATAACCATTTATAATAATAAATAATGATTTAAAATATCCTAAATAAAATTAATAAATATAAAGTTTAACTCCTTAATAAACTTTATATTTATTAACTTTTAAGTTTTTTTTTAAATTGCTTAATTAGTTATAATAATAAATATATTATTAATCTCCTTTTCATTTATAATAACTTTTAATATCTTTTTATCTTAAGGTATTTTTCCTTTATATATTTTAAGTTTTTTATTTTAATATTTATTCTTATAATATCTTATCTTTTCATAATTATAACATTTAATTTTAAACTTATTTTAAGGTTTCTTTCCTTAAGCTTAGGATTTATTAAGTTTAATTAGATTAAATTTAATTTTAATACCTTTTTATAATTTTTTAAAATTAATTCATTCGTTTTTATTAAATTAATACTTTTTAATTTTTTATAATAAAGTTTTTCACTTTTTAAAATATCGTTTAAAGTTTTTATTATTAATAATAATAGCTTTCTTAATAAAAGCGTTAAATTATTTAAGGTTCCTTTATTTATATAAATTATTATTATAAAGTTTATTTTTAATATATTCTTTTAACCCTTAATAAAAAAGGTAAAAAAAACTTTTAATTAATAACTTAAATTAAGTAATTAATTTCTTAAACTTAATAATATAATTTAACGCAAACTTATTTTATTAAAGGTAATATAATTTAGTTTTAACCTTTTATCGTTGGATAAGGTTTTTAAATATAAGCTTAAATTTCCCTTTAAAATTTAAAAATTCCTTAAAAATATACTTAATTTTTTCCTTAACGTTGTTATTATTTTTAACTTAATCCTTAAGAATTAAAAAGAATTAATTAAATGTTAATTTATTTAATAATTAAAACATAACTAATACTTTTTAATATTTTATAATTATTAAGCTTTAATAAAATTAAAGATATATTTTAACTTAAATTAAAAAACCATTAAGGTTTTTCTTTTCATTATACCTTTCGGAAAAAGTTAATTTAAATTCTTTAACCTTTAATATACTTATATTATTATTATTATTAAGATTTAAATCTAAATTTCCTAAGGGTTTTAATACTTTAAGTAATTTTAAAGGATATTAAATTAAAGATTTTAAAAATTAAAATTAAAATATTAAAGGCTTTAAAGGTTAAAATATTAATTCCTTTTTACTTTTTTTATTATTATTACCTTCTTTCTTTTTATTACTTTTTTCTTTTACTTTTTTTAGGATAATTATTTATTTTCTCTTAAAGGTAATAACTAATAAAAATATACTTAAAGATTTAATAACTTTAAATATTACCGTAATAATTTCTTATATTAGTTTTCCTATATAAGAAAATACTTAAGGTTTTGCTTTTTATAATAATATTATTAATAATAATTATAACATAATTAAAACTTATTATTATTCTTTTAACTTAAGAAATATCCCTTTAAAAATTATTTATAAATAAATTCTCTTTTTAACTAATACTTAATATTAATTAAAAAAGTTATTAAAATATTACGATCTCATTTATTACTTTTAATTAATAACTCTTATAAATTAATATATACTTTAAAATCCTTAACTTTATAAGGTAATAATATTTAAAAATTAATTAAAAATAACTTCTAATTATAAAGAAAATTTTAAAATACTTTTTATTTAAAAGAAAATAAACGCTTAAATTAATAACTTAAAGAATAAATAACTAAATACATAAAGAAACTTATCCTCCTTATACTTATTCTCCCTTTTTATATTATTATCCTAAATCTATAAATCTATGATTTTACTATATAACTTCATAAATCTTTAATCTTTTAATTTACAATATAAAACCTCTAATTCATAAATTAAGTTATGTAATCTTAATCCAACCTTAATTTCAAAGGTTATCTTTTTAAGCTATAATATAACCTTTTTTCTTTAAATAATAACATTATTAATAATATTAAAGATTAAGATATAAATAAATATACTATTTAATATAACGTTTATATCTTTATAAATGCCGTTAAAAAAACTATAATAAATCTTATTTAATAATTAATTATTTAACAATAACTTAATAAATTATATTAAAATAAAGTAGTTAATAAAATAGTAAATTATATAATTTATTAAAAAGAAAACTAAGTTAAAGATAAGTTTTAAAAAATATTTACAAAAATTATTTATAAGGTTTAAAATTAAAAAAGCTAACGTTATAAAAAATTTAACAAATTTTATATAATTAAAAAAAAAGTATTAAAAAATATTAATATTTAAATATAAGTAATAAATATTATTTAAAATATATACTTATTATAAATAAATTAAGTTATTTAATATATTAATTAAATTTATTATAAATTAGATTTGAATTTTTAAGTATATATAATAACGCTTATTATGAAAATAATTATTAACAAATTTATTATTTATTTTAATTAACGTAATAAGGTTTAATAAGCATAGTTTATTATAATTAAAAATAAAAATTTGTTAAAAATTTTAAAAAGTATTAATAATTAAGTTATTAAAGATTTATTAACCTTTTAAAACTAAAAATTAATTATAAACTTTTAATATAACTTAGAAAATAATAATAATAAAAGCGTTATTAACGATTAAAATAATAATTATTAAATTTAATATTAATAAGGAAGCGAAAATAAAAATAACGGTAAAGATTAAAACAATTAAAACAACCAACGCATTTTTAAAAATAATTTCGGTTGCTTTAATCTTTAAAATAATAATTATTATATAAGTATACTTTATTTTAACCATAATAAATAAAAAGGTAAGGGTTATAATTACGATAAAAATAAATTTCATAGTTAACAAAACTATTTATTTTATTAACGTTATTAACATTATTAAGTTAAAGGTAATAAAAGAAATAACGGTTATTTGAAAAATAAAGTATACTTTAAATAAAATAATAAAAGTAAAAAAAATAAAGAAAATAAGTTAATAAAGCAAAAATATTTCTTAATAAATAAGTATAAATTAAAATTAAAGTAATTAAAGAATAAATTTATTTATTTTAAGTTTATTAAACTTAAACGTAATAAATTAAAATTTATTAATAAAGTTAATAAATTAAATCTTATTATTAAAGATAAAATTATTTATTAAAAGTGCGGCAAAATATTTAATATTTATTTAAATTGTTTTAAGCATATTTATATAAATAAGTGTATTAAATTTAAGCTTTTAAAAATAAATTTTATTTCTAAATTAACGTTAAAAGTTTTTAAGTAATTAATTAAATTGGTTTTATTTTAAAATAATAATAATATGTTCATTAATTTAATATATGAAAAGTTATTAATAAAAATTATTAAAGATAAATATTTCTTTTAATTTTAAAAGGAAAATTCTTAGGAAATATTTAATAAGCCTTTTAAAGTTAATAAATTAATTAATAATAATAATATTAAAAAAGTTAATTATAACGTATATATAATAAAAAGCATTAAAATTATTAATATTAAATTTAAGGATAATTTACGAAAGTATTAATTAAAAAAACATTTTTATTTTCAAATTAATATTATTAATATTAAAGGTATTAAGTTAATCATTTATGTTAATTTCGAAGCGTTAAATAAAATAATTAATTATAAATAGTTTATTAAATTTATTAAAATATTTAATATTATTAAAGCCGAAAAGCCGATAATAATTAATGAAATATTAAGCGAAATTATTATATATAAGAAGGTTAAGTTTTATTTAAATATTTTAGTAATTTAAAATATATTAAAAGTTATAATTCGCATTAAAATAAAAGCATAGATTTATAATAATAATTTAAAACCGAATTTACTATTAAATAATAAATTTTATTAATTATATAAGGTAATTTTAAATTACTTTAAAACTTTAATAATAATAATATTCTACTTAAATATATAAATACATATTAATTTTATAAGGATTAAGGAAATAATTTATAAAAAAGTTTTAATAATTAATTATATAATTATTTTAATATATTTAATATTACTAATTTAAATATAATATATTAACTTACTTATTAAAAAAAACTTTATTTTTAAAGTAAGTTATTTTAAAAGTATTATATAACATTTATAATATAATTAACTTTAAAGGAATTATATTTATAAATAATTTTAATAAAAATATTATTATTTCTTATAAAATACGAATAGGATTTATTAAAGAAATTAAAAATTAAAGCTTTTATTTAATAACTTAAGAAAAAGCTAATATAACTTAAGCTATTACAAACTTAAATAATAATAATATATTTTAAACAAATATATTTTCGGCAAAATTCTTAATAAACAACGCTATTAAAAAAGCATTACATTTAAATAAAAAAATGTTAGAAAATATATAAAAACTTTTTTAATAAAAGGAAAGCTTTAACGAAAAACCCGCTTTATCGTTAAAAGTATTAAAACCTAAAAAAATACTTAAAATACTATTTAAATATAAAATATATTATTATAATATTAATTTAGCTTTTATTAAAAAACTAATTAAAATATCGAAAAAATATAAAATATAAAAAAATAAAGGTATTATTAAATTGCTAGAAAATGAGAAAATAACCGTTAAACTTATTAATAACTAATAGAAATATTATAAAGTAGGTTAAATATATTCACTTAAAATTTAAAATAAAAAGCTTTTAAATTAAATTTTTAATAATTTTCACGATTAAGGAAAAATAAATTAAATAAAAAAACTTACTTTATTTAAATATTCTTATTTTATTATTTAGCAAATAATTAACGATAAATAAAAAGATAAAATAATAATTAACCTTAAAAACCTTAATAAATTTGCTTTAATTAATAATTATTTTTTTTTAAAGTAAGAAAATATTATCTTATAATTAAATAGTAAAAAGTTTTTTAACATTATTAACACATCCTAATATTTTTATTAATTACTAATCATTAAAAAATATTGCGATAAAATAATGGTTATTTTGCTTAAAAAATTAAAAGTTTTAAAGGTAACTTTAATAAGTTTTAAGAATTTACCTTTTTTTAATTAATAATTTATAAATTAATAATTAAAATTATTTAAATACTTTATTAAAGCATATATTAATAACATTATTATTTATAATAATATAATAAAAGAATATATTATTATAGATAAGATATGAGATTTAAACCACATGCTTTTATATGTAATTTTATAGGTAGCTTTATATGTGTATTTAAAGCGTGTTACTTATTAAGAGTAAAGCTTTTTTTTACTTAATAAATTATATTGTTTAATTATATAAGAGCTTTAATATTATAATAATTATATAATAGTTATAAGCTTAGAAATGCTTAACGTTAATACTTTAAGTAATTTTTTATATATAAATTTATTTTAAAATTTTATTCCTTTTTTTTATAAAAGAGTTAATTATTTAATTAATTTTTAAAAGTAAATTATATTTTAATTTTATTAATTATGAAAACCTTTAATAAATCTTTTAAATATATTAAATATTTAAGCATTTATAACTTTATAAATTAATATTATTATTTAATATAATTTATAAAGAAGTGTAATATATGGTAGTATATTAATTTTAAGTAGTTTAATAAATTAGTAAAAGGTTTAAAATTTATTTAAGCTTTTATTGTAAAGAAGGAAATTTAAAAGTATATTAATAAATATGTTAATAATTTTATTAAGTGTAATTATTAAGTAGTTAAAGTTATAAAAAATGTAAAGAAAAATTAAGACGTATATTAAGTAGTTATTATAATAGTTTGTTTATGTTCTTTAATATATATATAAGTGCTTAAAGTTAAAATAAATAAGTTATTAAATGCCTTAACGCTTTTAACGTTTTAATTAACCTTAAAAAGTTTGTTAATGAATGTGTTAAGTATTATTATAATTTTAAAAGTTTTAAAATTAAAGGTATTAAATAAAGTTAAGTTGTAAATTTTCTTTAAAATAGCTTTATTTAATTAGAAAAGTAATAGGAAAGAGTATAATTTAATTAAAGAGCGTTATGTAAGCATTTTAGTTTAGGTTAAAAAGATAATTAATTTAAGAATTATAAATATTATATTATTTGAATTATAATATTAAGGATAATATAATTTATAAAATATAATTAAGATTTTTAAAAATAATTTAATATTATTATATATTAAAACGTTTATTTAAATATAAAAGAAATATTGTGAAATGTTTGTAAAGATTAAAATGTTAAATTTTTTATTATTAGTGTGGGTATTTAAATATGTTTAAGCGTATAAAGAAGTAAAAGTTTATTATTTATTTAATATAAAGGAATTATTTAATATTAAGGCTTTTTTTAAAGTAATAGAAATATATTTTATCTTATTATAAGCTTATATTTAATTTTAAATAATAATTTAAATAAATTAATTAGGGTATTTAATATTTTTTTTTAATTAATAAATCGTTTTGTAGAATGTTTAATTATATCTTTAAGATGTTAATATAAATAAAAAAGGGTTTAAAATGTAATTTGTTATAATTTAAGGAAATAAAATAAATTTTAAATTTAATAAAGTTATTAATGGATCTGTTAAAAATAATAAATAATAAATTAAATATTAATATCCTTATTAAAGAAAAAGTGGTAAATTATATAGGTAAATCTTTAAAAAGTATGGGATATTTTAATTTATTATAATTGGTAAGATTAATTGTAAGATTAAATAGTTAAGTAATAAATGGTGTAAGGAAATTTAAATATTTTATTAAATATTTATTTAAAAGTAATTAAAAGTAAAAATTAATGCTTATAAATAAAAAGTTAAAAAACTTTATTATGAAAAGAAAGCTTTTTATTAAAAAAAAAAGAAGTTAAAGATAATAATTAATTAAGAAATATTATAATAATATTAATTAATTTATATTTTTTGTAAAGGAGTTTAAAGCTTATAAAATAGTTTATTAAGAATTATATAACTTTTAAAATATTTATTATATTTAAAATCAAAAAGTATTTACTTTTAAAAAGTATAATAGTGAATAATTATAAATTAATTAATTTAATTAATAATTAAAAACTTTTAATATTAAGCTTATTTAAATTTATTAATAAATAAGATATAATTTAAGCAGGTATTATAAATTTCTTAATTTTTAGGATAAGAAAATGATTAATCTTTAAGTATTTTATAAGTAAGTTAAGGCTTAATATATGCGATTTAATATTAATAAATATAGTAATAATAAAGGAATTTTATGTAAATATTATCTTTAAGGTTAAGCTTTAATTTATAAGTATATAATATAATAAGTAAAATTATATTTTACGTTTTAATATGTTAGAAAAGAATAATATAATAAAATAATTTATACGTAAGTATAATTTAATTTTTTTTAAATATAAGCTTATTTTTATTTATTTATTTATTCCTTTAATATTTCTAATAATTATTTTATTAAATATATTTATTAGCGTGGTTAAAATAATGAGCATATTAAAGATTAGTTAAAAGTATAATATATAATAATTTAATAAGAATTTATTAAAGTTATAAGAAAATTTAAAAGATTTTTAATATAAACGCTTAGGGCATTTAAAATTAAAAGCTTTTTAAGCGTTAGTATATAAAGTTTAAAACGTAAAGATTAATGGAATTATTAAAATTAAATATAAATATTATGTAATTATATATATTTATTAAATTATTAATTGTAAATTATTAGAGAAATATTTAATTAAACCTTTTTAAAGAATTATTTAGGACTTATTTTTTTATAAGAAAGGATATAAGGAATTGTAAATATTGCTCATAATTAAGGATAAATATAATAGAATATTCTTTATATTTCCTCTTATAAATAAGAATTAAATAATAGTAGTTATATAATTTTAATTATTTAAAAAAGCTATATAAAAATAATTTAAACTTAATATATATAAAATGTAAAATGATAATAAACACGTTATATTTTTATATTAAAAAGTGATTAGATTTAAGTGGTAGGTTAAATAAAAGGGAATTAATTTAGAAATCTTATTTAATCATATATATGAACTTATTAAAGGTATAAAATAAATAAGTTAGGAAATAATGAATTGTATATTTAAGATATTATTTGGAGTAGGATTTTTAAAAGATTTATAGCTTAAGAATATTTTAATAATAATTTAATTAATTAATAAAAGCTTAAGCTTTATATATTATATGTATTCATTAATTAGAGTATTTAATAATTAATTTAAATAATATTTTAAATTTTATATCTTAGAAATTTTTAAGGCGTTTATTAATAATTTATACCTTAATTAAAACGATTTATATATTTATGGTTATAAAGTATATTTGTTAAAAGAAAAAAGGAAATATAATATAAATAAAAAAGTATTTAAAATAATAGGAAAAGCTTATGTAAAATATTTAATAAAATATTAAACTTTTAATTTATATTAAGTATAAATTCTCAAAGAGAAAAGAGTAATTATTATATAAAATATATAATTTAATAAAGAAATTTTTTATATATTAAAGTTTAAACGTTTTATAATTAATTTAATAATATTTTAAGTTAATAAAATAAATGAATTTAAAAAGTAATTAATATATAAAGGAATATTTAAAGCGTTAAATTTATAGGATATAAAATTATAAAGTTATTAGGAATTTAAGTAAATTATTAAATTAAGGGATGTTATAATAAAGGAATAATTAAGTGGTTAATTATAAGCTTAAGATTTTATAAAGATATTTATAAGTTTAAATTTAAATTTAAATAGTATATTAAATAAAGAAAAATTTAATAAAGGAGGAGATAATTTATGAATAAGTTTTTTAATCTTTAAAAAAACCTTAGAATTAGGAATAGGAAAGGGTAGTACTTTATTAAGTATTAGGTAAATATTTTAAGGGATTGTAAGTTTTGTAAAAAAGAACTTTCTTAAAGAAAGAATATTTAATTAATGATTATATTTAATAAGCATTAAAGAAAATGTTAATAATGTAAATGAAAATAATATATTAATATTATTATTATAATGTAATAAAGAATATTTTAAAGGCTTTTAAATAATATTATATGTTATAGTAAAATTTATTAAATCTTTGTATAAAAATAAGTAGCTTAAAGGTTAGGAATTTAAAAAAGGAAATTTAAGTAATTTTACCTTTATTACCTTAATTTATAAAGATGAGGATATAATTATTTTATTTATTAAATTAAAATGATTTAACTTTTTAGAAATATTTTTATTTAATTAATAGGAAGCTTTATATTAAAGAAATTATAAATATTAAATATTATATATAATAATCTTTATAATAATATATTAAAAGAATATTAAGAAAATTAGTATAATCTTAAGCAAATTAAAAATATATTAAAATAAGTTTTTAAAATTATTATTAAAAAAATATAAGGAATTAGTTAATTATTTATTAAGTAAACGATTCTATGAAAATGTTAAAAAGAAATTTAAGTATTTAATAAAAATGATATATAATATGTAATAAAGTAAAATAAAGTAAAGAATACTTTATTTCCTTTAAAATAAATATTTATATATAAATTTAATAAAGATAATTATTTAGAAAAGTATAAATCATAATTAATAATATGAGATAATTTTTAATACTTAATATTTTAAAATATATATGTTATAATATTTATAACAAAATCTTTTCGTATTATAATAACGTTAATTATAAAGCTTAATATAAATATATAGTAATTTAATATAAAGAATATATTTATAAATATTTTTTAAATAAGGAAAAAGTTAATTATTATATAGTTCTTAAAAAAATATAAAAATAAAAAAAAAAGTATATAAAGTTATTAAAAATGTTATATGAATTATATAATTTTCCCTTATTATAATATAAGGAAATAGTAAATATTCTAATATTTAAAAAGCTTATTATATCGTTAAAAAAGCCATATTTATTTTATATATTTAATTAAAAAGTTTATATATTAATATATATAAATAATATATTAATAATTAATATTTTTAAGTATATAGTTAAAATATAAAAAGTAATTAATTATTTTAAAAGCTTATATAAAATAGAAGATTAAGGATTAATTAATTAATATTTTGGTATTAAAATTATTAAAAATAAAAAGTAATATATTATTATATTACTTTATAATAAATATATTAAGAAAATTATTTAAAAGTTTAATTTAATTAATAAAAGTTAAGTATTATTAATTTCTTTATCCTTTAAAATGCTTTTTAAAAATATAGGGGAAGTTTTTAAAGTAAATGTTAAAGCTTTTTAAAAGCGTATAAAATTTATTCTTTATATAATTATAATAATTAGGTTAAACGTTATATATATAGTTATATAATTCTTTTATTATTTAATAAATCTTATGCTTAAGTATATAGTAATAATTAACTAAATAATAAAATATTTATATATAATATATACTTTATATATTATATATAAAGATAAAAGTATTAAAGTTTAAGCTTTAATAATTATAAATAATATATTATTTATAAATAATATAGAAATTAAATAATTATCTTATAAATGAATTATAAGCTTATATAATAAATTAATAATTTAAAAAATAATATATTTATTAATAATATTAACTTTAATAATAAAGATTAAATTACTTAATATATTAAATATAATAAAAGAAATAATGGCTTTATAATGATTATTTAAAAATATATAGATTAATTTAAGAAATAAATAAAAAATCTATAATAATAATTAATAAATAATTAAATTAATTATTAAAGAAAAGGAAAGGATTAGTATAAAGCTTTGTTATGTTAATATATAAAACATATGGTTATGGTAAAAATATACTTTAAAAACCTTTAAAGTGCTTTATTTATTTATGAATTAAATGCTTGTTAATAAGTTAATAAAAAATCTTATAAGATAAAGGTTTAAATATTTTAAATTATTATTAAATCTATAAGATGTTTAAGAATTATTAGTAAGAAATTAAAAAGCTTATATGAGTAACTTATAATATTATTAATTACTTTATATTAATAGGTTAATATATAAAGTATAAAATATAGTAATATAAAAATAAGTAAAGTATATTTTTAATAAAGCGTTTTAAAAGATTAAATAATATTTTAAATGGCTTTATTATAAGTTATATTACTTATATTATCTATTTTTTAATTATTATTATCCTTTCTTTAATAAGTAAGTTAAAAGTTAAGTATAAAGGAATTAATTTAAGTTATATTTATAAATTAAGCTTTATCTTTATTATTTAAATATTTATATTTTAAAAAGAATAAATAATGTATATTATAAGATTTGGATAATAAAAATATTATAAGTTATATTATAAATTAAAAATACTTTTTAAAATTAATAAATAATAGATTATATAATTGAATTATTTAATCTATATATATATTAATTAATAATTAAGTTTATTAATATAATAAAAGAAATTATTTATAAATTAATATAAAAGTATTTATTAAAATAAAGTTAATATTTAATATTATAATTATAGAGTATATTATTATAAAGTATATGAAAATAATTTAATAATATATTCTTAATATATCTTAAATAAGGTATATATTTAAATGCTTTAATAAAAAATTAAATATTTCCCTAAGTAAAAGAAATATTAAAAGGTTAAAATGAATTTCTAAGAGTAAAAGATAAAGCTTAAATTTTAAAATTATTTAATGAAAAATTAATTATAATGATAAAGCATATTTTATTAAATAATAGAAAGCTTATTTTAATAAGTAGTATTATAATGTTAATATCTTTATAAATATTAAAGCTAATAATAAACCTTACCTTATTAAATAGTATAAAACTTATTTTAATAAGTAATATTATATATTCTTTAACTTTATTAAGTTTTAAATTATTAATATTAATAAGAAAATTATTATTTATTAATAATTATTATAAAGTTTTTTTATTATTGAAATAAATAACCTATATTTTTATTAAATTATAGTAATATATAATGTATAAAATAGCCTTAAAACGTTTAAAAGTTTTGGTTTTCTTTTTAATAAGTATTATAATAATTAAAATATTTATTAATTATTTAAATATAATTTAAAAATGTAAAAGAATAATTGGCAAAATAGATTAAAAGTTTAATTTAAATATGTCTTAAACTTAAAAAATATTTAAATATAAAATAAAATAATTTATTACTTAATTATAAAGGTTTTATATAAGAAAGAAAAATTATAATAATTTAATGTGGAAAACCTTTCTTTAAATAAATATAAGAAATAATTAAGATAGCAATTAATTACTTAATAATAAATATAAATAACTTAAGAAATTAGCGTATATTCTTAATATATTTAAGAAATAAAGTATATATTATAATATTATTTAAAAGTTATGTATAATAAAGTATATTACCTTATAACCTAATAAACCTTATTAAAATTGAAAAAATCTTAAGTAAGAGAATAATCTAAAAAATAATTAAAAACTTTTAAGTATATATATGTAAATTATAAAGCTTTATTTATTAATATCTTTAAAGTAACGTTTAACCTAAATGATTCATTAATTACTCCCGGATTAATTCTTATATCATTATCCTTATTATTATTATTAAAATTATTTTTTTAATATTTAATAGGGTTTAGTATATCATTATTAAAGAATTCTTTAAGCTTTACCTTACTCTTTGATTTAATATCTAATAATTTAAGATTATAATAAATGTTAAAAATAAATATCCGAATGGTTATATGTAACATTTATATTTAATTATTTATTAATTAATTCTAATGCTTAAAAAAGAAATTAAGAAAATGTAAATATTTACCTAAGGCTTTAAAGAAATAATCCCTTATAAAATATTACGTTATAAATGCTAATCAATATGTTTAATATATTTATTATTATAATTAAAATATTAGAATTAAGCTATTAATAAGTTTAAAATAATTTATATAAGTTTATATTTATAACCCTTTTTATATTTAACGTATTAATTATTCTATAAGTTAAATAAATCTTTATATTTATACTTAATTTTATTACTTAATATATTTTTAATATATATATAATATAAGTTATTTCGGTAAATCCTTGGAAGTTCTTTATTTTTTACGGTTATATGTTTATAAGGAATTATTAAAAAATAATTATTTTAAGTAATTATTAGAAATATAATTTTATAAAGTTATAAAAGCAAAGTATAATAAGCTTTATTTAAGGCGATAACCTTTCCCTTATGCTTATAAACATTTAAAAGAAATGTTAAAAAAATAACGATTAAAGTATAAATAAAAAAAAGAATAATCTGCTTATTAGTAATAAAAGCAAATATAAGAATTAACGGCTTATTATTTATAAGAATATTATAATTACTTATAAACGTTAAAACTATTAAAGGATAATTTAATAACTCCTTTATTTTAATTAATAACTTATAAGTAAGGAAATTATTAATGAAAGGTTTGGTAAAGGGTTTAAAATTATTATTATCATTATTAAAAAACTTAATAATTATACGCTTAAAGGAATTAATAAACGATAACTTAAGGATATTTATAAGAATAATTAAAAAAGTAGTTAAAAAAGTAAAGGAAGGAGCAATAAGAGGAGTAATTAATGAAATAATTACTTTAATAGCTATTAAAGCTATAATAGGAATAAACGATTTAAACTTAATAAATGTTAAAGTAATTAACGAAGCTTAAGTAAATAACTTAGCCTTTATAATAACAATAATAATAATAATAGTAAGCTTAGCTTAACGAGCCGTTTAAGCTTTAATAAGGTTATTAACGCATTTATTAAACATATTAAATTAAAAAAGGGGGTAGTTAAAAAAAATAAAGCTATTCGTAAATAATTTAAAAAATAAGATTAAAGAAAAGATTTAAAAAAGCTTATAATAAGGTTAAGCCATATATAAATAATTAAAGAAACTTTATATAAGCCATTTTAACGTTCTAAAAAATTATAAAACTATTTATATATATTTAAAAAATTATTACTAATTTAATTATAATATTTTAAACTTTTATGTAAAGCTATTAAAATTATCTTATTAATTATTTTACCGAAAAAATAATTATATTATATAAGCGTTATTCCTTAAGTAAAAGGGTAAAATGCTTTCTTATTTATTCATTTCTTTTATTATATACTTAATTAACATATTATATAATACGTTAAGAAAAATTAAATAAAGCTAATTAAGCTATTACTAAATTAACTAGCAGCTTAGTCCTAAGCTATATATAACTAAGGGATATATTATAAATAAGATATAAGATTTAAATTATATGCTCTTATATGTAATCTTATAAGTAGCTTTATATGTATATTTAAAACGTGCTGCTCATTAAAAATAAAGCTTCCTTTTACTTAATAAATCATACCATTTAATCATATAAGAGCTCCGGCATTATAATGATTGTGTAACATATATTAAATACTTTAATAAAATATTTAAGTTATTTAATAAAATTAAATTAACTTTAAATTTGAAAAAGTTATTTATTAATTTTAATACGATTTAATTACTTAAATTTAACGTTAATAATTAAGGCATATTTATTATACTTAAACGTATTAAAGCTTTATAAAAAATTAAAATATTAATAATATTAATTAATTTTAAAATATATATTAATATAATTACCTTTTTACGTAAATATATTTCATAATTTTAATAAAAAATATTATCATTATAAAAACGTAAAATTATAATATTTATAATTAAAAAAAATAAAGCAAAAATTCCATTAAAAGTTATAATTAAACATAAATATATTAAAAGAAATAATTTTAAATCATCGAATTTTAAAAAGAAATTATTTAAAATATTTTAAAAAAAATTAATAAATCCCTTAAAATTTATTTATTAAGATTATAATAACGTTATATTTTTAAAGATTAATGCTTTAAAATAATGAAAATATAAAATTATAATATTTTATTTAAATAAAGAATAAAATAGAAAAAATATTTTTATAAATAAAATTTATTTTGTTTCATTTTTATTAAAGATTTTTATTAAAGGTAAATTAAGCTATATAGTTATTAAATTAAAGGTAATATACTTAATTTAAACTTATTATTAATATAAAGTTCAATTATAATTATATATTAAGTTAATTATTATATTAATAAATTATAATATTATTAAAAATATAATAAAATAAATAACTTTGAAAATAACTAATGTAAATAAAATAAATAATAAATTAATAATAGCTTTATTATATTTATTATAATTTAATTTAAATATAATTTATATTTTAAGAAAAAAAAATCTAATATTAAATATATTATCTTAATTATTAATAATAAACTTAGCGAATAATATTACGAAATGAAATAACTTATATAAGTTAATATTAAATAATATAATTAAAAAGTTTAATTATATCGTAACTAAAATTATAATTAATAAAAACTTTAAGAAAAAAGTAATTAAAGGTTATAATAATAATTAAAAATTACATTAATTAAAGTAAATATTATAATTAATTAAATAAAACTTTTTAAAAAATATAGCAAAGTAATATCGTTATAAGCTAAAAAAAAATCTTATATACTATATTACAAAGTTAAAATAACGAAAATTAATAATCTTATTTTTATACGTAAAGGAGTTTTTTAAGCTTATTTATAATATAAAATATTATTTTAAATTAAAACGCATAACTTAAAAACTTAAGAACATTTTAATTTAAAACCTTTTAAGGAAAATTTGAAAATACATTAATTAATAACGTATTTCACAATTAAATGGTTATCCTAATTAAATGGTCCATTCGAAAATATACCAAAATTCAAGTTTTTTAAAAATTAATAACTTTACGAAAACTTAATATAATTTAATGCAATTTTAAATACTAATTAATTAGATTATAACTAAACCGTAAAGAAATGGAAGAAAATACCTGAGGTTTTCCCATAGAGAAATGAAAAAAAAACGATAAGTGGAGACAAAAAGAGGCCCACTTTTCTATTTCTCTATGGGGAAACCTCGGGCATTTTTTTCCATTTTTATACGGTTTAATTATAACTTAATTAATTAGTATTTAAAATTGCATTAAATTATATTAAGTTTTCGTAGAGTTATTAATTTTTAAAAAACTCGAATTTTGGTGTATTTTCGAACGGACCATTTAATTGGGATGACCATTTAATTGTGAAATACGTTATCCTTATTATTAAGAAAATAAAATCGATTAATTTAAGCTATTAAAAAAATTATTACTAATTAACTTAGTTTTAATGCTTTATTATATAATTACATAAAACTTTATTATTAATTTATTAATTATCGCTTTAAAAAACATATTATAAATAATAAAGGAATATATAACTTTTAATACGCTAATAATAATTACGTATAAATTTAATAAAAAAGTTATTTTAATTTTAAGAAACGTTAAATATAAAGCAATAAATTAAACCTCGTTAATGCTTAAAGTTTTAATAATATTAAATTAAGAATTTTTATTAAAAGTAATATTTAATCGCAACTTAAAGTTTATATCGGAATTATAGTAAATAATATTTACTAAATTAAGAATAAAATTTATAATATTAATAAATTATTATTCTTAAATAAATGGTTAAATTAAGAAAAAAAATTAAAATATTAAAACTATTATTAAGTTTTATTATTTAATATTAAATTAAGTATAAATTAACATAATTTTAACTTTTTAACATAATTTAAATAATATAAAATTATTAATATTAAATAAATTATTAAACGAAATAATATATAAGTTTAAGCTATAAATAATTTTATTAATATTAAATATATTAATTAATATAATTAACTTTAAAACCATATATAAGTTATATTAAGTTAA
>JAMAKT010000015.1:0-64178 GCA_023628415.1 Hypoxylon sp. PDH2405
AGAAAATTTATATTATAAAACTTTATAAAATTTACCTTTTTATATAAAAGCCTTTTAAAATAATTAATATTAAAAAAGTATTATAGGTTAAACATAAAATATATTAAAGTTTTAATAGTTTTTTATATTAATAAGTTATATTTATATAAAAAGCCATTAAAAATATAACATATCTTATATTTAAACTACAATAACTTTTTAATTTTAATTATTTTAAAAATATTTTTATTTAAAAATTAAACTTAAATTTATTTTTTATTAATTAAAACTAATTATATAATTTTATAACATTTTACCATTAAAATATCATAAAATAAAAAGGTAATAAAATGGTTATTTTTAATATGATTTTAAAAGTAACTTAGATAAATTTTAACCATTATTATAAATAATTAATACTTTAATAATTAAAATATTTTAGTTAATTTAAATAATATAATAATATAATATAAATAAATAATAAAGTAAACTTTTTTTAATTTAATAATATATTATATATATTTATAACCTTTATAATAATTAAAATATTTAAAATTAAAAAATCTTTTCTTAAAGTTAATAATTTTATTAATATTAAAAATATAACAATAGTTATAACTTTATAATTAAATAAATTTATTAATAATATTTTAATATATAATAACTAAATATTTATAAAAATTAAAAGCTATTTTATAAAGTTATAAATTTTTATAATAAAAACGTTAATAAGAAAAATAGCTATATATTATAACATTAAAAAAATTAATATAAAAACTTATACCTTAAAAACGCTAATATATATTAATAATATAATAATTATTCTTTAAAATTAAAAGATAGATTTAATAAAAATAATATTAAATCTTTTTAATTAAATATATAAATTAAGGATTAATTAAGGCAAATTTTATTTACTATTAAGGAATAAAGGGATAATAATAATAATAAAGCTATTAAGGTAATGGTAAAGCCCTTATAAAGCTTTAATAAAGCTTATAAATATATAAAGGAAATATTTCTCCCTTTAATTAAAGAAAAATAAGCGTTAATAAATTACTTTATTACCTTATAAATTCACTTTAACATTTACTTTATATATAATATATATTATAAGATCTTTACTTTTAATACTTATTTAAAATATATAAGAAATTACTTACTTATATAATTAAATTAAGTAAAAATACCTATTAAAACTAATTCTTAAAAATATTTAAGAATATTAATAAACATAGGAAATAATTATATAATTATCCTTAAAAACTTATAAGCAAAAATTATTATAAAGTATTAAAAGGTTATAAACTTATAATTTAAGTAATTTTTATTAATAAATAATTTAATTTAAGTAATTAACTTTCTTATTATATTATTAATATAATATTAAATTAAGTTCTTTAATATAGGAATATATAAAGAAAATTTAAAGTGGGAATATTGGTAAATAATTTAAGATAGTTAGTAATATAAGAAAGGCCTTTTAAAATCTAAGCTTATAAATCTTATAATAAAGAAAGAGTAAAAGTATAAAACCTAAAGATAATTATAAGGGCTTTAATATATATAATTATTTAATAAATTATAATTTATTTAAAATTAAAACCTAAATATAACTTATAAGGTATTTCCTTATAAATAAAGCCTATATTAAAATAGTAATTTTCTATCCTTTAATTAAGCATTTATAAACGTAATAATTATATGGTAATTTTTTATAGCCATAAAACTTTATATACTTCTACCTTAAATAAAAATCTATTATAAGGAAAAATAGAAATAACTTTATTTATATAAGAGAATTAATAATATTAAAATAAATATTAAATATTTATTTTTAATATTATTATAAAATAAGTAAAATCCTTAATATTAAAGTTAAGAAATAAAATATAAGAATTTAAATTAGGCTTTAATAAATAAGTTATAAAATCCTAAGGAATATTTAAAACATAAAAAAAAATATACTTATAAATCTTCTTAAATAAAGCTTATAAAATATATTAAAAACCTAAAGCACTATATGTTATTTATAAATTATTATATTAAGAAAATAAAAAAGATTATTCTTAGAAATTTAATAATGAATTAAAATAAAAAAGCCTTATTATTAAATTTTAATTAATAATAATAAATACCTTATATCTTAAAATAATTATATTTGGGTATATATAAAGTTTTTAAAAAATTATATATATAAAGAATAATTCTTAACTAATAAAATAAAAGGAATAATAAAAGCTTATTAAAAATACTTTAATAATAAATTAATAAAATTATAAATTTAAAAAGTAATAAAGATTAAGTTTTATATCTTAAAAGTTAATAACTTATTTTATAAGCTATTATATAAAATAGTTTTAATAAATATAAAACTATTATAAAAGGTTTATAAAATTTAATATTATTTAATAAATAATAAAAAATATATTATTAATTATATTTGAATTAAATATATTATTATAAAAAAGGCTTAAAGGATTTTTTAAAATGCGGAAAGCTTTTAAAAAAAGGAATTTATAAATGCCTTACGCTTTTAAAAAAATAATAATATTAATGGCTATAACCTTAATAAATATAAATGGCTATTATTATTATTATATTATTATTTAATATTTAAATAAATAAATATAAGTTTAATTTTATAATATCCTTTAAAATATAAGATATAGTAAGCTTTAATATATATAAAATTAATAATTTTAATTTTAATAATTTTAATAATATTAATAATAATATATATTATAATATTAATTCTTATTTTTAAAGGTTTAATATTCCTTAATTAATAATTATTATCTATTAATTAACTTAATCTTAAATTATATTTAGTTTTATAAGTTTTAAATATATAATTAATTTAATAATTAATTATAAAATATTATTTTTATAACTTTTCCTATTATTTATTTTATTTGTTATTTAAAGGCCTTTTTATTCCTTTTAAAGAGTAAATAATTTTTAATATTTTTATATATTTTGTTTTTCCCTTATTCTTTAAATGCTTATATAAAAGAAATAATTATTTATAAATAATATTAATATATTTTATTAGGGATAATAATTTCTATTTCTTCTTCTTTATTTTCTTCTTAAGCCTTTAAGGTTATTTATTATTTTATATTCCTTTATAAATAATATTATTTCCTTTTCTTTATAAATAATGGATATATTTTATTAAAGAAGTTAATGGCTTTATAAAATTTCTTAAACCTTAAGAAACGTTAAATTAATTATTTCTAATATTTTATTATATTTATAAAATAATATAATTTAAGTTTATATAATTATATAGGTTAATTTTCTTTATTATATTTTATATCGTTATATCTTTTACTTAATTTTAATAAATATAGCCATTCCTTTTAAAAGGCTTTAATTTTCTTATAATATATTATATATTTTAAGTCCTTATCTTTAAACCCTTTTAAATATAATATATAAATATAATATATTTTTATATTTTTATAGTTAAATTTATTATAATATCATTTATAATCCTTATATATTAAAATAATATTTAAATATTATTTTAATATTTTCTTAAGTAATATTAAGGCTTAAGGTTTCCTCTTAAGTTTATAATTAATCTTAATTATTAAAAACCTACTTAAAATATTAACCCCTTTTTACCATTTTATTACCATTTTTTAAATTTAAGATTTAGCAATATATTTAATTCTTACCACCATTAGTTTGATTTTTGGATTTAACGGTTTGCCTTTAACCCTAAACTTTATTAAAATATTTATCCTTTTAATCCCTTTTATTTTATAATATTTAAGGCATTATTTTAATAATATATCTTATATGTTTATTAATTTGTAAATATTTATAAATATCTTTTAAGAAGTTATTAATATATTATTTTAAAAGCTTTAAATAATCATTATATTATTTATATATAATATTATCGTAGCGTTTAAGAATAATTCCATAACCTTTTATAAATCCCTTAAAGCTTTTAAAGCTTTCATATTAAATATTACTTTATATAAGTTTATACCCCCTTTCCTTTTAATAACTTTATTAAATCCCTTATATATTATAAAGTTATAATTTAAGCTTTCTTTAAATTAAAAGTTATTAGAGAATATTATAATATCCTAAAATGCTTTATTATAAAATTAATATTAGAATTTCTTTACCATTATTTCCTTATCTTTTTTGCTTATAGGATTCTTTCTTAAACTTATTTTAAAGTAAAATAAATATAACTTTTATTTTTTAATCTTAAAGAGTAACTATATTATTAATTATAAGTTTATATAAGCCCTTTAAAATTATTTTATTCTTTTTCCCTTAAATATTTTCTTAAATATTATTTTATTAATTAAGGAATAACTTTTATATATTATTTATAGCTTATAAGTATAACATATTTTAATTAATTTAAGTATTATTTCCGTTATAGTTATTTCTATTATAATAAATAATATATTTTTAAGGAATATTTTCTATGTTAAAAGAATTTCCCTTATAGCTTTAAGTAATATTTTTTATATTAACATTAAATATTAATTAAGATTATATAAATATTAATTATTTTTTTAAGGATTTTTTCATCCTTTATATTATACCTTATATCCTTATAATAATATTAAAAGAAATATTATATAAGTTATTTTATATAAATTATTTATTAATAACTTTCTTATAATCACTAATAATCCCTTAATATAATTAATAATTTTTATAACTTTAATAGCTTTAATCTTAATATATTTCCTATATTTTAATTTTCTTTTTAAGTAAACATTTACTTAGTAATTATAACGTTAAAGAAACCTCTTTTAAATTCAATTCTAAGGTTAATATTAACTTAATATAAATGTTATTTTAAAGTTTAATAATTAAGTTTTATATATTCCTTTTCCTTATAAAATATATAACCTTTATTTTTTTAGGGATAAATATTATTTTATTTTATTTACTATATCTTAATATTTTATTTATCTTTTTCTTTACTTTTTTAATATTTTCTTTTAACATTTTATTAATAATAAGTATTATTATATTAATTATATATTTTTATTTATATTTATTATCTTTTAATATTTCATTAAAATATAATATATATAATATAAATAATAATAATAATTCTTAAAACATTTTATATTTTATTTGTTTAACATTTATAATAATTTTGTTACGATCTCGTTTATTATTTCTGGTTAGTAACTCTTATAAATCGATACATACTTTAAGGTCCTTGGTTTTATAGGGTAATAATGCTTAAGGGTTAGTTAAGGATATTTTTAAATTATAAAGAAGGTTTTAAAGTATTCCTTATTTAAGAGAAAATGAATACTTAAATTAATAACTTAAAGAATAAATGATTAAATATATAAGGAAACTTATCCTTTTTATATTTATTCTCCCTTTTTATATTAATATTTTAAATTTATAAATTTATGCTTTTTATTATATAGCTTTATAAATCTTTAATTTTTTAATCTGCGATATGGGATTTTTAATTTATAGATTAGGTTATATAATCTTAATCCAACCTTAATTCTAAAGGTTATCTTTTTAAGCTATGATATTATTTCTTTTCTTTAAGGTTTTTATCTTAAAGATTAATATTGGTAAGTCCTTTTTTCATTATGTATTAATTATATTAGGTTATGGTATTAATAAATTTAGTTTATAAATTTTCCATTGTTTTAAATAAGTTATTAAAAATTAGGTAATACTTTTTTAAATAATTCTTTTATAAGATTATTTTAAAATGCCTTATTTTTATTATAAGGATTATAAATTAGCTTATATTATTTTTAAGGACTTTAATTATTACATTAAATATATTTATTTTAATTAAGCTTATTATAACGTATTTGGGATTTTTTATAAAGAGGTTTTAAAAGTTATTTTTCAATTTTATAATCTTAAAGAAAAGCTTAAGAAAGTTAAGAAGGAGGCGAAGTTATTTATTATTAAGATTTATTATTTATGGAAATAAAGGAAATATTAAGCTAAAAAATTAAAATAAATAATTGCTTATAAGCTTAGTTCTATTAAGGAATTGGAGTGTGTTAAGCGGAAGGAGTAGGATATTTTTAAAAAGGGAATAAGTTTTAATATTCTTAGGGCTTTTCTTTTTTTTTTAAGCTAATTTGGATTTAAATATAAATCCTTCCTTAATTTTAGCTAATTTAAATTTTAGTAATGAAATTCTTTAAATTTCTTAAAATAATCCTATAAATATTTAATAAATTCTTATATGTTATTTTTTAGTAGGTAATCTTTTCATTTTATAAGATATTATAATTGGTTTCTAATTATTTGTAAATCTAATATATATTTAATTTTATATTTTTTTAGGTTTTCTTTAAATTTAATGGCTTATTTAATTTTGGCGTTCTTTAATGTTAGTTTTAATATAATAATATGGAATATTTAGGTTTAGAGTTTTATTTTTAATGATATTGCGAATTTATAATTAATATTTAATAAAACCTTTTTAATTTTGAAAGATTTTAGCTTTTTAAAATTTAATTTTTTGTTTGGCCTTTTTATATAAATTTATAATATTTTCAATGTTAAATGTTATTTATTGTAAAGTAAATAAACCTTATTTCCTTTTTATAAGATTAATCCTTTAATCCTTTTGTAATTATAATATATTGCTATCTTATTTTAAATAAATTATAATTGTCGTTATAATTATAATTATAGAGTTTATATTTCAGTGGTAAATACTTTTGCTTTTAAGGTTGTTATAATAATTTTTAAAGTTATATTATTAAATAGCTCTTATTTAACTATTTCTAATTAATGTTTATAAAAAGTTATATATAATAAAACACTTATATCTTCACTAATATTAGTGTTATAAGCTACTTAAGTAATTAATAATAATTTTATTTAATTATTTTGCTAATTGTTAATATAGCTTTGTAAGTGTTATTTAAGCGTTTAATTTAATTTTTTAATTTATTCATTTATTTATAAATATGTTATCGTAAATAGCTTTTATTTAATTCTTAATTTTTTTATTAGATTTATTTAAAACTTAAATATAAAGAATTTATTTCTATTTGAAATTATTTATTTAAGTAGGCTATATTTATTAAAAACTTCTTATATAAATGCAAATGTGAGTTATTTTATAATATTATTTACTTTATATAGAATAAAGTATTTATACTTAATGAGTTTATTAATAATAACTTATATAATATTATGTTAAAATTTTATTAAGGGATTTTTTAAGATAAGTAAGCTTATGATAAAATCTTATGTAATAATATCCCATAATTTATTTAATACTTTAATTAGTTAAAGTAAACTATATGGTTTATATTTAGCTTTTTTAACTTTATTATAAACGTTATATTCCTTAATAACTTTAATAATAGTTTTTTTAATGTTTAAAAAATCATAGGTTTTTTAGATTCTTTTAATTATTTTAAATATTCCTTAATATTTATATAAGGGATGTTTATAAAATTCCTTTATAAATGTTTCTTTAATTTTATTAAGGATATATATTTTATTTTGAAATAATAATATTTCCTTAGATTTTCTTTATTAATATAATTTTTTAAACTTTTATTAATTATAAATATTTTTAAATTTCTATATTTAATTATCTTTATTAATTTGAATATATATTAGGGTAATTGTTTCGTTATTTTATTATTTTAATATTTAAATATTTTTTTTCTTAATCTTAATATTATAATCTTTTCTTTAATTAAAGAGGTTTATTTAAATATTTTCTTTTCCTTTAATATAATAAATTTTAAAGTTAAATTGAGAAAGAAAAATCATTTATCTTTTATATTTTTGATTAAGTTTTTGGGTTATTATAAATTATATTAGGTTTTTATAGTTTAAGTAAATGTTAATAGGTTCCTTAATTTTATTAAGCTATAATTACTATTCTTTTAATGTTTAAATAATTATTAATAATTCTTTATTATAAATCTTATATCTAAGCTTTATATTATATAATGCTTTTAAGTAGTATATAATTAGGTATTATTTTTTATTATTTTTAAGTTATTTTAAGATTATTCTAATCGTTATATTTAATATATTTGTCTTAAGTCTTTTTTTTTATTATTATTTAAGAGTTTATATATTACTTTATTTATAATAATCCTTTTGATTTTATTAAAAGTCTTCCTTACTTTTTTAGTAAACTTAAAAGGTTTTTTTTAATTCTTTAAGATTATTAGTTTTGTTAATAATTTAGCGATTACTCTAAAATTTGCGATTAATCTTTAAACGTAATTAATAAAGCTATGGAATGTGTATATATTCGTAATGTTTTTTAATTTAAGCTAATCTTTAATTATTATTATTTTTCCTTTTTAAATTTAAATTTTTCTTAGGGTTATTGTGAATTTTAAGTAATTAAATTTCTTAATATATCATTTACTTTTAATAGGATGGATTAATAGGTTAGCCTTTTCTAAGGCTTTTAATATTAATGACATATATTACTAATATTCTTCCTTATTTTTAAAATATATGAGTATATTATTTAAATAAATGAATATAAATTTGTTTAAATGCTTTTTAAATATTATTATAATTATATATTAAAAAATGATTAATATATTAATAAATTTAAAAGGTATAACCTTATATTTATAATATTTATGTATTATTTTAAAAGTTATATATTACTTATATTTTTTAATTATTTGAATTATATAATAATTATTTTTGAGATTTAAGGCTATAAAAATTTTAGCTTTATTAATTTATTCTTTTATAAGCTTAATTAGGAGTAATATATATTCGTTCTTTTTAGTAATATTATTAAGGTATTAATAATTAATTATTCATTTTTATATAAATTTTCCATCCTTATTAATCTTTTAATTATTATTTTTATTTACCTTAGGTATTATTATAATTGGATATTTTAATAATAATTTCAATTTTTGGATATATCCTTTCTTAAAGTTTTATTAAATACTTTTTTAAAGTATTTTTAACTTTTCCTAATTTATTAGGTATATTGGAAATAGTTTAGGATATTATCCTTTTTTAAGGTATATTTTATAATCTTATTAATTATATTTTAATAATTTTTCTTTTGTTTTATCTTTAAATAGCTTATAAAACTATAAGTATTTATATGGTATTTTACATATTAGATCTTTAAGTTAGAAAGTTTAAATTATATAAGTAATATTATTTATTTTTATTTCCTTATTTTAAAAGTTATATATATTATTCCTTTAATAAGTTTTAAAGGTTAACTCTTTTAAATAATCTTATTAGAAATGATTTATCTTTTAATATATCTTTAAATTGCTTTACTTAAGTTAATCTATTCTAAGGATAAGGTTATAATAATTAATATTAGCTATATTAAGAATGATAATATTTTAATATCTTTAAATTTTTAAGTTAAATGATATTATCTTTTATAATATTTTGCTATTTCCATAAATTATAATATTTTCATTAAAGGTGGTTAACTTATAAAATTATTATTTATATTTCTAAGGAATTTTATCTTTTTTAGCCATTTTTACTAATATATAGCTTAGTTTTACTCCTAAATTTATTAAGGCTTAGTATTTTATACTTTTATACTTAACTTAAATTATGATTTATTTCTTTTCTTTAAAATTAGCCTTTGTTTTAAATAAAAACTTTCCTTTCCTAATTTTTTAATACCTTAATAATAAGGGCCTTAGCTATTTTTTAATTTCTACCAATAATTAAAATATTCTTTAAAGAATACTTATCGTTTTAATTTTAAAAAATTAAGTCTTTATACTTTAGCTTTTTTGGTAGTATATTCTTAATACTTATTATTATAATAATCTTATTAATCCTTTATATAATAGTTAATATTTAAAGGATATTTCCTTATAGTATATTTATTTAATTAATCGTTAATTTTGTTTTAAAATTTATTAATAATTAACTATAACTTAAAATTAATATAAGCTAAGTATAAAAGTCTTTAATATATTACAAAATATTGCTCTCATTTTTTTAAATTTAGAACATTAAGTAGTTCTAATATTAAGAAATAAATAATATAATATTAGGGAAATTTAAGATATTTTTAACTTTATTAATATTAATTTTAAAATTATTAAAATATTTTGGTAATTATTTTTATATACTTTAATTTTAAATTAATCTTAATATTAAATAACTTTAGGCTATATAATTATTTCTTTTATAATTAATTAAGCATATAATATATTACCTATAATTATTATTTAACCTCTTTTCTATTTACTCTTATAATTAACATATTATAAAGATTATAAAATATATTAATATAACATATATATTTTTATATAATGGCTTTTTAATTAGTATTAAATTATAAATATTAAAAACATATTTATAAATATTCCTTTTATAAGTTATAACTATATAAGTATTTTTTAAGTTTTAAAAGCTTATTATTAAAGTCTTTATAAGGATAATAATATTAATTATTCTTTAAGTTTTAATACGTAAAATATAAATTATTTTAATAAAAAATTTAATATAAATTATTATATTTTTTTTAATAATATTTCTTATAGCTAAAATTCTTATAATGCTTTTAATATTTTACTTTATATACTACTTTAATTAAAGCTTTAATTTTACTTAAGGTTAATTCCTTAAGATATTTAACTTAATGGTTTAGGTATATTATTAAATTAATCTTATAGTATTTATAATTATTTATAATAGTAAATAATAATTTAAAATATCTTAAATAAAATTGGCAAATGTAAAGTTTAATTCTTTAATAAACTTTATACTTATTAATTTCTAAATCCTTTTCTTAAACTACTTAATTAATTATAATAATAAATATATTATTAATTTCTTTATTATTTATAATGATTTTTAATACTTTCTTACTTTAAAATATTCTTCCTTTATATATTTTAGGTTTTTTACTTTAATATTTATTTTTATAATATCTTATTTTTTTATAATTATAACATTTAATTTTAAACTTATTTTAAGGTTTCTTTCCTTAAGCTTAGGACTTATTAAGTTTAATTAAATTAAATTTGGTTTTATTACCTTTTTATAGTTTTTTAAAATTGGTTTATTCGTTTTTATTAAATTAATACCTTTTAATTTTCTATAGTAAAGTTTTCTACTTTTTAAAATATTATTTAAAGTTTTTATTATTAATAATAATAACTTTCTTAATAAAAATGTTAAATTACTTAAAATCCCTTTATTTATATAAGTTATCATTATAAAGTTCATTCTTAATATACTTTTTTAGTTTTTAATAAAAGGGATAAAAGAGATTTTTAGCTAGTAATTTGAATTAAGTAATTAGTTTCTTAAATTTAATAGTATAATCTAATATGGATTTATTTTATTAAAGGTAATATAATTTAATTTTAACCTTTTATTATTAAATAAGGTTTTTAAACATAAGTTTAAATTTTTCTTTAAAGTTTAAGAACTTTTTAAAAATATATTTAATCTTTTTTTTAATATTATTGTTATTTTTAACTTAATCTTTAAGAATTAAAAAGAATTAATTAAGTGTTAATTTACTTAACGTATTTTATAATTAACTGGTTTTCCTAATTAAATGATTTATTTTTTATTACCTTATAGCTTTAATTAAGTAGAATATAACCATAATACATTTAAATTAATTAGAAATTAAATTAATTTTTTTTATTAGATATTTTTATAATCTTTTTGTAGGTTTTTATATTATGTTTTATTTTATTGCATATTTTATAACGCTTTATATTTCCCTTTATCCTTTTGTGATAATTATTTTCTTTACTTTTAATTGTATTTGTAGCCTTAATATTTCCTTTTTATTCTTGTAGAATTTAACCTTTTTTATAAGTAAGAGATTTTTTTTTATGTAAATATTTATTTTTTATTTTATAATATTTGTTAAGTAAGTGATTTATTTCTTCTAGCTTAATAACTTAATTCTTAAAAAGTATTATCTTATGTATTATCTTATAGTTAAACTTTAAGATTTTATTTAAGGCTTTTATAATTAATATTAGGAAATTAATATAATGGTTAATGATTTTATTTTTAACGTAAATAAATTATTTAATTATATTTTTAAGGTTAATTAATGTCTTTAAAATCTAAGATATATTAGGTAAATTAATTTTTAGTAAAAGAGTTTAAATTATTAACGTTATATTAAGTTATGAAATAATATGATTTAAGTTTAATAGGATTAAATTAATATCTTTAAAGTTAAATTGAATATTATTTTTTGTAAAAGTAGTAAAAAATATATTATGGAAAGTAATAAAGAAATCCTCCTTTACGATATAGGTTATAAATTATTATATTAAAATTTTAATTTTAATATTATACGTATGTTTTAGGATGGAAAAAATGCTTATGTTGAGAGGTTAGAGCTTATAGGATAAATGGGAAGGTATATAAAGAGGAATGATGTTATTATTGCGATAAAATTTATTGAAATTTAAGGAATGATAACTTTTATAATTATTTAAGATAAGTAGGCGTTTTAAATCCTTTATTTAAGTCTTAATATATTTATTAAAATATTTTAGTTATTTTATAATAATTTTATTTATTATTTATTTATTATTTAAGATTAAAATGACCTAATTAAGTAGAAATTTATTATTATAATATTAAAATATGAGGTAATTTTTCTTTGTTATAATGATTTATAAAGAAATAGCTTAATTTTAAGAATTAATAACCTATATAATTATAAACTATTCTTGATTGTTTTATTAGTTTTGCTTGGGCTTTGATCTCTTTTTAAAGCTTATAATAATTATTTTTATTAATATAATTATATCTATTATAAACTTAATTTTATTAAAGTTATAAATATCCTTTTTTTATATGCTATATTTTATAATTATATTTTAAATAAAGTTAAATCATTTTTAATATGTGTTTAAATCTTTAGATAAGACTTTTTGATAATTGATTTTTTAATTGAAATACGTCTTAAGCTTTGGTTATTGTTTAATAAAGTTAAAAGCTTAATTTTTCCTAATATGTCCCGCGTTACGTTTATGTAGTAATATATTTATCATTTCTTTAACGTTTTAAACTTAGGGAGGAAATACTTACGCATTTAAGTTAAGAATATATTTAATAATTATTTTTTCTTTTATTAGAGTTAATTTTTAATAAGGAGGTATAATATTGCCCTTAAGTTATATACCATTAAGTTTATTACGTATAGTTATTTAAGGGATGTTGTAAATTTTTATAATATGTATAATATAAAGGTTTAGGTTTTATTTTAAAGCTTATAAGATAAGGTTTAATTTAGTTTTTTTAAATAATTTAAATATGTTATGGTTATGGAAAAATATATAAGTAAATGAAATAGGTATTAAAAAAGTTAAAAATGGATCATTTAATTGAGAGGATTAGTTAATTGTGGAATATGTTAATAGTTAAGATATAATTAATATTTTTTAATATTTTGCTATTATTAAGCTTTAATAAAATTAAAGGTATATTTTAATTTAGATTAAAAAATTATTAAGGTTTTCCTTTTCATTATATTTTTTAAAAGAAGCTGGTTTAAATTCCTTAACTTTTAATGCGCTTATATTACTATTATTATTTAAATTTAAGTTTTCTAAAGGTTTTAATACTTTAAGTAGCTTTAAAGAATATTATATTAAAGGCTTTAAAGATTAAAATTAAGATATTAAAATCTTTAAGGATTAAAGTATTAATTCTTTTTCACTTTCTTTATTACTATTGCCTTCTTTTTCTTTATTATTTTCTTCTTTTACTTCCTTTAAGGTAGTTATTTACTTTCTTTTAAAGATAATAGTTAATAAAGATATACTTAAAGATTTAATAATTTTAAATATTATTATAATAATTTCTTATATTAATTTTCTTATATAGGAAGATGTTTAAGGTTTTATTCTTTATAATAACGCTATTAATAATAATTATAATATAACTAAAGTTTATTATTATTTTTCTAATTTAAGGAATATTCCTTTAAAAATTATTTATAAATAAGTTCTCCTTTTAATTAATGCTTAATATTAATTAAAGAAGTTATTAAAATATTACGATTTTATTTATTACTTCTAATTAATAATTTTTATAAATTAGTATATACTTTAAGGTTTTTAATTTTATAAGGTAATAATATTTAAGGATTAGTTAAAAATATTTTTAAATTATAAAGAAGGTTTTAAGGTATTCTTTATTTAAGAGAAAATAAACGCTTAGATTAATAACTTAAAGAATAAATAATTAAATATATAAAGAAACTTATCCTTCTTATATTTATTTTCCTTTTTTATATTAACATTTTAAATTTATAAATCTATGCTTTTTACTATGTAGCTTCATAAATCCTTAACCTTTTAATCTGTGATATAAAACTCCTAATCCATAAATCAGGTTATGTAATCTTAGTCTAACCTTAATTCCGAAGGTCGTTTTTTTAAGCCGTGACAAATTCCTTTTAAACCTTTTAATTAATAAAAAAATTCTTAATAAAATATAATGTTTATTTTAATTAACCTTATTTAATTATATAATTTAATAATTTATTCTTTAATATAATATTAAACGCTCTTTATATATTTAAGCTAATTAATATTATTTTTTTCTTATTTATTAATATAAGCTTAATATTAAAAATTAAGCTAATTATTAAATTTATTATTAGCTTTTTAAGTATTACCTTTATATATTATAGGTTAATTAAGTTGTGTTATAATATAATTTATATTATCCTTTTTATTATTATTCTTTTTAAGCCTTTTCTTAAATATAATAATAACGCTATAAGTCTTTACACTTTATATATTATAAAGTTTATTTTCCTTATCTTTAACATTATTATTACTTCTATTTCCTTTTATATATTAAAAAATATCCTAATATCTAAATATTTTTTTAATAAAGCTATATAATATTCTAAAAATATTAATTATATAATCTTTAAATATTTAATTATTATTACATTAATATTTAATAAAGTAAATAAAACCTTTATTATATATTTCTTTATTTTTTTATAATAATTCTTATTTCTTAAGGTAAATGCCCTTCTTATAAAATAAATATCTTAACCTAAATATTATCCTTTAAGTTAAATTAGAATAATATTATATTTATTAAATATTCCACTTTTTCTTTAACGTTTTTAATAACTTTATTATTTATTATTATAAAGGAAACTTTAACCTTATAATTTAACTTATATTAATTTATTATTCTTATTAAATCCTTATCCATTTTATATTTATCCTTTATTTTATTTTAATATAATATTTATATCTTTTTATATTTTGTTAAGAATTCCCTTTTAATGGATTTAAATAGCTTATTTTCCTTTGCTTCATTAAATTCTTTTTAAGCCTATTAACATTTTACCATTCATTATATAAATAATTTTCCTTTAATATAATAAGCCTTCCCTATTATTTTAATATTATTATTAATTAATTTTAATAAGTATTATATTATATGGTTAATTTCTTTAGTAATCTTCATTATAAAAATATTTAATAGGTTATGAGCTTTTATTTTAATTAGGTTTATAACTTAATTAAGCTTATTTTATAATATTTTCCAAAAATATATTTTCTTTGGGAATAATTTAATCCCTTTATTTTAGATTATTATTTTTAAGGGTAAGTAATTTACTTTATATATTAATTCTTTTATAATTTAACTTTTTATAAAGGAAATATTTAAGAATAATAAATTTAATATATGGTTATTCCTATATATAGCTTTTTTAAGCTAACTTATAAATCCTATATTAAATTTAATAAATTAATCCATTATTCTTTAATTATTATTTTTAATATTTATACCTAATTTTTATTTTAAATAATATACGTTAATATTTCTTATTATTAATTAATTAAAGATTTAAAGGTTATAAAGTAATTAATAATTATTTTTATTATTAGTTATTTATAATAATTTAGGTATAAGAATTTATTAACGTTTAATTATATTAAGTTCTTATAATAAACTGCCTTAAAATACTTTATTAATAATTTAAAGAAATCCCTAATATATGTTATTACTTTTAATTTATTATTTTCCTATATATCCTAAATATTTATAAGTAAATATATATTATATCTTAAATATTTTATCATTTTATTAACTATTATAATTAAAATTTATAATTTAATAATCATTACTATATTAATTCCTTTATTTTAATATTTTTATATTAATACTTTATATATTTATAAGCTTTTTTTAATATTATATATTATTATATTTAATTATTCCTATATATTTCCTAAAAGATTTATTAAGCTTAAAGCTATCCTTTTAAAACATTTTCTCATTAGTTATTTTATTATTAAATAAGCCTTAATTTATTTCATAACGCTTATAAGTATTATAATAGCTTATTATAACTAAAGTTAATTATTTAATTAAAAAGACTTTTATTAAATATAATTCCCTTAATAAACCATAAAAACTAAGATTAAATAAATATTATCTCTTTAATAAATTATAAAGAGTAAAATTAAATAAATATTATCCTTATAATATACTATGAGAATTAAGAATATTTAAATTAAATATCGTTTTTCATATATACCATAAGAACTATAATTTAATCTTATTTTCGGTCCCTATAGTATATATGAAAAATAATATTTAATTTAAATACTTTTAATCCTTACGGTATATTATGGAAATAATATTTATTTAATCTTACTTTTTGCGATTTATTAAAGGAATAATATTGATTTAATCTTAATTCCTATGGTTTACTAAGGAAATTATATTTAATAAAAGTCTTTTTAATATATTTTAATAAGGTTTTATAAATTAATATTTTATCCTTTTAAGTTTAAAATTTTACCCCCTTATAAAAAATAATAAGGTAAAAAACTCATAAATTTTTTTGAAATTTTACTTTAAATGCTAAAACCTTATAAGTTAGGGTTAAAAAGGTTTTATAATAAATTCGTTATAAGCTTAATAAAAGGTTAAAAGGGTTTTATAATAAATTCGTTATAAGCTTAATAAGGAGTTAAGGAAGTTATAAAATAAATTTATCGTAAGTATAATAAAAAATTAAAAAAGTTATAAAGGTTGTGAAATAAATTTGTTATAAGCTTAATAAAGGGTTAAGGAAGTTTTAAAATAAATTCATTTAAAGCTAAGGGAAAAAGTACGAGAGAGTTTTGCAATAAATTTATTTAAAGCCGAGGAAAGAAATGCGAGAAGGTTTTACAATGAATTTATTTAAAGCTAAGAAAAAAAGTACGAAGGGGTTTTAAAATGAATTTATTTAAAGCTAAGGGAAAAAGTACGAGGAGGTTTTGCAATAAATTCATTTAAAGCTAAGGGGAAAAGTATAAAGGAGTTTTGGGATAAATTCATTTAAAGTTAAAGGAAAGAATACGAGGGAATTTTAAAATAAATTTATTTAAAGCTAAAAGAAAAAAGGGAAAAAAAAATCGAAAGGATATAATTAATAAATTCATTATAAAAATACTTAACTAAGTATATATATATATATATAATTTATAACAAAATATTCGTTTTTATATATAATAAAGTAACGATTTAATTTAAAGTTATAATAAAGTAATAATTTAATAATAATTTATAAGGTAAAAAAAACCGCTTAAATAATTTAAACTAAGAATTTTTTAATAAAGCAAACCGTTGTAACGGTTTAACATATATAATATTATAAAACTTATTAATATTAATTTTTAAAATAAAAACCTTAAAAAAAGGAAATAATATTACGGCTTAAAAAAATAACCCTTAAAATTATAATTAAATTAAAATTATATAACTTAATTTATAAATTAAAAATTTTATATTATAAATTAAAAAATTAAAAATTTATAAAGTTATATAATAAAATCACAAATTTATAAATTTAAAATATTAATATAAAAAAGGAAAATAAATATAAAAAGGATAAATTTCTTTATATATTTAATTATTTATTTCTTAAATTATTAATTTAAGCATTTATTATTTATTAAATAAAAAATACCTTAAAATTTCCTTTACAATTAAAAATTACCTTTAATTAACCTTTAAATATTATTACTTTATAAAATTAAGAACTTTATATTACGGCTTAAGAAAAAACCTAAGGTAAAGATTTATTAAAAAAACGTTTTAAAAGAATAAATACTTTATATTACTTTTAAAACATAATAAAGCATTATAAGGATTTATAACTTTATTAATATAATAAAATAAAAAAAGCTCTTTAATACTTTAAAAGCATTATAAAGCAATAAAATAAAGAATATAAAAAAGATTAATATAATAAAGATAAAGATTTCCTTATATATTTAATTATTTATTTTTACTTAAATAAAGAATATTTTAAAATTTCCTTTACGATTAAAAGTTACCTTTAATTAATCCTTAAGCATTATTACCTTATAAAACTAAAGACCTTAAAGTATATATTAATTTATAAAAGTTATTAATTAAAAATAATAAATAAAATTATAACATTTTAATAACGTTTTTAATTAATATTAAATATTAATTAAAAAGAAAATTCACTTATAAATAATTTTCAAAAAGATATCCTTTAAATTAAAAAAATAATAATAAGTTTTAACTACTTTATAATTATTATTAATAACGTTATTATAAAAAGTAAAACCTTAAACATTGCCTTATATAAGAAAATTAATATAAGAAATTATTACAATAATATTTAAAGCTATTAAATCTTTAAATATACCCTTATTAATTATTTTTTTAAGGAAAAATAAATAGCCGCTTTAAAGGAAATAAAAGAAAAAAATAATAAAAAGGAAAAAAGTAATAATAATAAAGAAAATGAAAAAGAGTTAATACTTTAATTCTTAAAGATTTTAATACCTTAATTTTAACCTTTAAAGCTTTTAATATAATATTTTTCAAAGGTATTTAAAATATTAAAACCCTTAAAAAACTTAAATTTAAATAATAATAATAATATAAATATACTACAGGTTAAGGAATTTAAACCAACCTTTTTTAAAAAATATAACGAAAAGGAAAACCTTAATAATTTTTTAATTTAAATTAAAATATATTTCCAATTTTATTAAAGCTTAATAATAATAAAATATTAAAAGGTATTAATAATATTTTAATTATTAAATAAATTAATATTTAATTAGTTTTTTTTAATTCTTAAAAATTAAGTTAAAAATGATAATAACGTTAAAAAAGAAACCAAATATATCTTCAAGAAATTTTTAAACTTCGAAAAAAAACTTAAATTTATATTTAAAAACCTTATTTAATAATAAAAGGTTAAAATTAAATTATATTATCTTTAATAAGATAAATTTATATTAAATTATACCATTAAATTTAAGAAACTAACTATTTAATTTAAGCTATTAATTAAAAGTTTTTTTTACTTCTTTTATTAAAGATTAAAAAAATATATTAAAAATAAACTTTATAGTAATAACTTATATAAATAAAGAGATTTTAAACAATTTAACGCTTTTATTAAAAAAGTCATTATTATTAATAATAAAAGTTTTAAATAATACTTTAAAAAGCGGAAAACTTTACTATAAAAGATTAAAAGATATTAATTTAATAAAAATAAGTAAATTAATTTTAAAAAATTATAAAAAAATATTAAAATTAAGTTTAATCTAATTAAATTTAATAAATTTTATACTTAAGGAAAAAAGCCTTAAGACAAATTTAAGATTAAATATTACAATTATAAAAAAATAAAATATTATAAGAATAAATATTAAAGTAAAAAACCTAAAATATATAAAGGAAAAATACCTTAAAATAAAAAAATATTAAAAGCTATTATAAATAATAAAAAGATTAATAATATATTCATTATTATAACTAATTAAGCGATTTAAGAAAAGAATTTAAAAATTAATAAATATAAAATTTACTAAAAAATTAAACTTTATATTTATTAATTTCATTTAAGATATTTTAAATTATTACTATTATGAACAGCTATAAATATTATAAGATTAATTTAATAATATACTTAAATCATTAAGTTAAATACTTTAAGAAATTAACCTTAAGTAAAATTAAAGCCTTAACTAAGGTAATATATAAAGTAAAATACTAAAAATATTATAAAAATTCTAACTATAAGAAATATTATTAAAAAAATATAATAATTTATATTAGATTTTTTATTAAAATAATTTATATTTTATATATTAAAACTTAAAGAATAACCAATATTATTACCTTTATAAAAACTTTAATAATAAGCTTTTAAAACTAAAAAAATACTTATATAATTATAATTTATAGAAGGAATATTTATAAGTATATTTTTAACATTTATAATTTAATATTAATTAAAAAGTTATTATATAAAAATACATATATTATACTAATATATTTTATAATCTTTATAATATATTAGCTATAAAAACAAATAGAAAAAAAATTAAACGATAATTATAAGTAATATATTATACGCTTAATTAATTATAAAAGAAATAATTATATAACTTAAAGTTATTTAATATTAAGATTAATTTAAAATTAAAATATATAAAAATAATTATTAAAATACTTTAATAATTTTAAAACTAATATTAATAAAATTAAAAATACCTTAAATTCCCTTAATATTATATTATTTATTTTTTAATATTAAAATTATTTAATATTTTAAACTTAAAAAAATAAAAGTAATATTTTATAATATATTAAAGATTCTTATATTTAACTTATATTAACCTTAAGTTATAATTAATTATTAATAAATTTTAAAATGAAATTAATAATTAATTAAAAAAATATATTATAAAGAAATATTCTTTAAATATTAATTATTATATAAAAGATTAATAAAATTATTATAATAATAAATATTAAGAATATACTATTAAAAAGGTTAAAATATAAAGACTTAATCTTTTAAGATTAAAATAATAAATACCGTAGCGGTAAACTATTGTTTTTAAGTATAGTTTTTAAAGTATAATGGTTTTTATATTAGAAATGATTTTTAAATTATCGCATTTAATTGGCTAATAAGTATGGGTTCACAAAATTTGTTAAAAAAGAATATGTAGAAAAATAACGCATAAAATTTTTAACGAATCGAAAGAATTAACTACTTAACCGAATAGCTTAGTGGTTATATACACATACCTTATATATTATAAAGCTGTCGGTTTAAGTTTTACCTTTTATAATTTTCTAATCTTTTAAAATTTAACCCCACTTATTTTCTTTTTTAACTAATTAAAAGCTTTTATTTTAAAACTATTCTCTTTAAAAGTACGCGTTATATTTAAAAATATTATTGTGATAAACACAACGATTTTTAATTTTAAAATCGTTTTTAAATTCCGTGTGTTACCGTTACGGTAATCTTTAAGGAATATTTTAATAATAAAAATTATTAACAAAAATTAAAAAATAATTAAGGTCTTTATTATTAAAGCATTAAAGAATTAAAAAAGGAAAAACTTTATTTAAAGCAAAGGTTAATTTTAAAGGAAAAAAATAAATTATAATTTAAGTTAAATATAAAAGTAAAAAGTATTAAGCCTTAATAAATTTAAGAATAAAATTAAATTATATATTAATAAAAATAGTTAAAAAGAATAAAATTTCTTAAAGATATAAATAATAATTTTATAAGTTAATTACCTTTAATAAAAGTATTATAACCTATAAAAATAATAAAATATTATAAAAAATAATACCGCTTAATTTAAAAATTTAAAAATATTAAAATATTATTAATTTTAATATAATTAATATTAATTATTATAACCTTATTTTAAGAATAAATTAACTTAAGTAAAATAATTTAAGGATATATTAAAAAATAAATTATTTTTAATAAAATTATTTAAAAAAATTAGCCTTTAAAACTTATTAAAGGAATAATATATATAACTTTTAAAATAAAGGAATAAAAATAAATAATATTACTTATATAATTTAAGCTTTTTAATTTGAAAATTTAATATGTAAAATATTACGTAAATATTTATAATTTTATAAGCTATTTAAAAATAAAATAAAATAAAAGTTATTAAAATATAATTAATAAGATTATAAAATATACCTTAAGAAAGGATAATACTTTAAATTATTTCTAATATACTTAATAAATTAGGAAAAGTTAAAAATACTTTAAAAAAGTATTTAATAAAACCTTAAAAAAGAATATATTTAAAAATTAAAATTATTATTAAAATATTTAATTATAATAATACCTAAAATAAATAAAAACAATATTTAAAAGATTAATAAGAACGGAAAACTTATATAAAAATAAGTTATTAATTATTAATACCTTAATAATATTATTAAAAAAACAAGTATATATTACCTTTAATTAAGCTTATAAAAGGATAAATTAATAAAGCTAAGATTTTTATAACCTTAAACCTTAAAAATAGCTATTATATAATTTAAATAGTTAAAAAATATAAGTAATATATAGTTTTTAAAATAATATATAAATATTACAAATATAAGGTTATGCCTTTTAAACTTATTAACATATTAATAACTTTTTAATATATAATTATGATAATATTTAGAAAATATTTAAATAAATTTATATTTATTTACTTAAATAATATACTCATTTATTTTAAGAATAAGAAAAAATATTAATAATATATATCATTAATATTAAAAGCCTTAAAAAAGGCTAACTTATTAATCTACCTTATTAAAAATAAATGATATATTAAGAAATTTAATTATTTAAGATTTATAATAACCTTAAGAGAAATTTAAATTTAAAAGGGAAAAGTAATAATAATTAAGGATTAGCTTAAATTAAAAAGCGTTACGAATATATAAACATTTTATGGCTTTATTAATTACGTTTAAAAATTAATCGCGAATTTCGAAGTAATCGTTAAACTTTTAATAAAACTAACCATTTTAAAAAATTAAAAAGAATCTTTTAAGTTTATTAAAAAAGTAAAGAAAGCTTTTAACAAAATTAAAAAAATTATTATAAATAAAGTAGTATATAAACTTTTAAATAATAATAAAAAGAAAAGATTTAAAATAAATATATTTAATATAACAGTTAAGGTAGTTTTAAAGTAACTTAAAGATAATAAAAAATAATATTTAATTATATATTATTTAAAAGCATTATATAATATAAAATTTAAATATAAGATTTATAATAAAAAGTTATTAGTAATTGTTTAAACATTAAAAAAATAGCTATTATGGCTTAATAAAATTAAAGAACTTATTAGCATTTACTTAAACTATAAGCATTTAATATAGTTTATAATAACTTAAAAACTTAATTAAAAATATAAAAGATAAATGATTTTCTTATCTTAATTTAACTTTAAAATTTACCATATTAAAAGAAAAGAAAATATTTAAGTAAACCTTTTTAGTTAAAGAAAAAATTATAATATTAAAGTTAAGAAAAGAAATATTTAAATATTAAAATAATAAAATAATAAAACAATTACCTTAACATATATTTAAATTAATAAGGATAATTAAATATAAAGATTTAAAAATACTTATAACTAATAAAAATTAAAAAACTTATATTAATAAAGAAAATTAAATGAGATATTATTATTTTAAAATAAGATATATATCCCTAATAAAATTAAGGAAATATTTATAAAAGAATTTCATAAATATCTTTTATATAAATATTAAGGAATATTTAAAATAATTAAAAGAATTTAAAAGATTTATAATTTTCTAAATATTAAAAACCGTAATGGGAACATATAATTTATAAGAATGATTTTAAAAGTAATATAATTATTCCATATATAAATATAATTTAAAATGAAAATAATGATTTTATAAAGAGAATAATTTTATTTATTTATATATATTTCATTTATTAAAATCATTTTTCATATAAAATCATTATTCTTATTTTAAATTATATTTATATATGGAATAATTATATTACTTTTAAAATTATTTTCTTTAAAATAAAATCATTTTTATTAAAATAAAATCGTTTTATAATAAGGAATAATTAATTATACCTTTAATAATTATTTTTTAAATAATATCTATTTTACTTAATATTTATATTTTTTAGTAATTATTCTTTAAATAATAATTATTCTTTAAATAATAATTATTCTTTAAATAATAATTATTCTTTAAGTAATATTTATTTTATTTAATATTTATATTATTCTTATAGTAATTATTTTTTAAATAATATTCATTTTATTTATACCTAAGGTTTATATTAATTATTTGTATCTTTATTATAAAGGAAATATATTTAAATAATTATTTCTTATATATTTAAGTAAAGGTATTAGATAAAATCTTAGAGAAAGGTATATTAAAGTATTCATTAGTGAGTATATAAGTAAGTAGGTAAGTTACTTAGGTAAATACTTAAGTAATGTATTTTTTAAAAAAAATAAGTTTTTATTAAACTTTAAGCCTTATTAATGTTATATTATTAATTTAGTATAAAATCATAACTTAAATTAAGTTTAAATAAGCTTTTTATAATGGAGAAATCTTAGGTAATATTTAAACCTTAATAAATATTATATATTATTTAAATAAACTTAAATTTTTCTTAGTGTTTTAAAATAAATCTTATATTTTATAATATAAATGATAAAAAATTTATATAAGTATTAATACTTTAGGTAAAAATTATAACGGTAATATTTAAAGGTAAAAAAGTTATTTTATTTTTATTTAAGTTTATTTAAAATATAAATGTATAAAATATTATGCTTAAGTAAGTAGAAATCTTAAGATAGTTATTTATAAATAAAATTATAATATTTTCTTTTTTATAACCTTAATTATTAAGTTGTTATATATTTAAAATATATAAAGTATATATAAATATATAAGTATATATTTAGATAAAAAGGTATAAGGTAGTTAATAATATAAGTTAAGTATAATAAATAATAGGTAAAAATATTTAAGTAAGAGGTAAGGATTTATTTAAGTATTAATTCTTATAATCATTTTATTATTTAATTTATTAGAATAAGTTTAATATATTTTATATTAATTATATATGGTTTAGTTATTTAAATAATCATAATTTTAATAATCTTTAATTAATTATTAAGCTTTTTTATAATCTCTAAATCTAATAAATGATTATAGATATTAATATATTATATAGGGGTAATAATAATAAATATATGTTAATCTTTAAATATGTTAAATATAAAGATATAATTAATATACTTAAAATTATTATTATAATATTAAATATAGTTACTTTAATTAAAAATGAATTAATCTTTTATGGCCTTAGTATTAAATATATTTAATTATAATATTAATTTTATTTTATATGGATAATAAGATTAAAAAAATATATATAGGTTTTTAAAAGTAAACTTATGAAATTATTATAGCTTTATTATATGCCTCTAAGCTATAAGATAATGGTTTAGGAACTTATAATCTTATAAATATATAAGTTAGAGTTTAATAATTAGGTTAATAAAAAGATTTTCTTTTATAAGAAAGGTTTTATTATTATTTTAATATATTAAATAATTTTAATGTTAAACTTCTTTATTAAAAATATGGTTAATAATAAATAAATTAATATAATCTTTATTAGTAAATATGTTAACTTTTAATTTTAAATTAATTACTTTTATCTTAATATTTATTATATCATTTTAATTTAATTAAGAAAGTACTTTCCTTAATAGATTTAAGTAAAGTTTATATAACTCCTATAAATCATATATAAGTTTAAGATTTTCTTCATAAAAAATATTATAAAATATAAGGTGAATTATAAACTAAATATTATATTTCATTAATAAAATATATTTTATATTTTAATAATTCATTTTAAGAATTTTATATTTAAAATAATTATTTCTTATTAATAATAGATATTAATATATAAGGGTAAAAATACTTAAGATTAAATATATATTAATATAAATCTTTATTAATTAATATATTATAATTTATTATTAAACCATATTCTTTTATATATAAAAGATAATAAATAATAATATAAATATTTAATCATAAAGTATTCCTTTTAAAATATTTAGTTAATATAATACTTATATCTTTAAAAGCGTTAATAATAAAAGTATTTACTATAACTTATTATTTATAAAATTTTCTAACAAAAGTATTTATTATAATTTATTCCTTATAAAGTTTTATAATAAAAGTATTTATTATAACTTATTCCTTATAAGGTTTTATAATTTTAAATATATATAAATAAAGTTAAATAAATAGCTTTTTTATATTCTTAATTATTAATTTAAGATGGGTTTGGTTAGTTATCCTTACTTTAATCTTTATTAATATAATATTACTCTTCATAATAATAATATATATTAAAATAATAAAATATATTAGATTATCATATTTATTAACTTCCTTAAGGAAATTAAATTTAATATAAATAAGTTTTAATTAATTATAAAAGAATATAAAAATAATAATAAACCAAAGGATATATAAAGATATATTATAATTAATTAAATAATATTCTAATAATTATAATTATTATAAACCTAATAGAAAAGGCTATACGCATATTTCTCAGATATACAAAACCTATATTATAAGTATTAAAATCCTATTACAAAATAATAAATATATAAAATTAAATAATCTATTATACTTTAAATATGTTAGATCAAATAAATATAAAAATATCAAATCTAAAACAAATAAGATAAACTTAAATATTAAAAATAAATTAATTATATCTTATTATAAACCATATATCTCCTTTATAATTAAATTTATATACTTATAATCTATTATTTATTATATTTATTTAACCTAATAATAAAATTAATTATATTTAATAATATCAAAATTAAGTATAAAGATTAGTTATGCTAATACCTTTAACTTAAGGCTAGATTTAATATAATAATTATAATAAAATCTCTTAGCTTATAATCCTTTAAAACCAAAGTTCTTAGTTTATTATAGGATATTATTAATAAAACATAATATAAAGGTATATACTAAAATATTAATATTTTTAATAATTATATTAACGCCATTATTAAGGTTAATAAATATACTAAATCTCTTTATAATATTATTAAAATTAAATTCATATAATTTAAAAATTAAAGGGAATATATTGCTTAAATATAAATAATTATTTTTAAACAATATAATAATAATTATATAAAAATTTATTAATAATTAATATAAGTTATAAAATATATTAAATTTATTAATAAAGTTAAAAAATGGGAATAATATAATTAATTTAATATAGGAAAGTTATTAATCCCATTAATTTTTAAATTTATCTCTACTATATTAGGTAAGCTTTAATTTAATATATATTAAGTGAATATAATAAAATAAAATAATTATAAATATAATAATAAATTTATTATTAATTATTTCTTTATTAAAAATAATCATATAATGAATAAAATAATATTCATTTATATGATCTTAATATCTTATATACTTAAAATTCTTATACTTTAGTAGAAATATATCCTTTTTAATTAGCCTTATATTAAGAGTAATAATAAAAGAAAGATATAAATTTTTCTAAAATCTTTCTCCAATAATAATTAGGATATATACTTAACCTATTATAAATATTTATCTTTAGAATATATAATATAATTAATAAGAGAATTAATTCTTTATATTTTTATTAAAGATTTAAATATATATTTATAACTTAAGCGTTATCCCAATTAAAGGTAATATACTCTTAAATCTATAATATTAATATTTCTTTATTCTAATAAATATAAGAATTAAAGATATATATATCCTAACTAAAGCCATATATATACCTAATATAAAGATTAATTATATTATTTAAATCATTATTAATATTATGATAAAAATAATTATAAATAATACAATAATAATAAATTTAATTATTAAGGAATATAATAACTTTAAATAAGAGATATAAGTAATAATCATTATTAGCATATATTAATCTAAATTATAAATAAGAATAATATATTTTTATTAAATAATCCACAAATATAATTAAACTAATATATAAATTTTTGGTAATATTAAATAATATATAATTCTTAATTATCATTAATAAATTAAAGAATATAAGTTTAATAATAATTAAAGGAAGTATTATAGGCTTTATTTAACATTTTATTTACCTTAATTTCATACCATAAATATATAGGCTTTAAAGTTCTACAGCTTTAACCTTTTATATGTAAGCTTTTATAAGCATTTTCTCCGCTTTAAAAGGGAAAATAACTTTATATATATTAATAAAAGGTAAATATTTCCAAAAATAATTAATTAAGGTTAATAATTATTTTAAGAGGTTTATAATATTTTTAAAAATATTTTCATTATTATTATAAATAAGGAAAAAGGTTTTATAAAGGAATGTTTATTCCTTATGGCTTAACTTAATCAAAAATGTGAATATAATAAGTATCTTTTTAAATATAAAAGTTTTTATAGATTTGTTTTAATATATTTTTATTAGATAAGATATATTTGATACTTTAAATCTATTAATAGAATTAGTAACTTCCTCTTCCTTTAATCTCCGTAATGGAATTGTATTTAATATTTGGCTTTTAATTATTTCTTTTTAATTATTATTAAGGTTAAATAAGAAGGGAAGGGGTAATATTTCATTATTAATTATATTTTTATACTTTATAATATTAATAATATTAATAAGGTTTAAGACAGAATAAATAATATTATTAATATTATCTTACTTATTAATATTAAATTAAATATTATCCAAATTAATAATTTTTATTTAACCAATAATTAAAATATTTATTTATTAAAGTTAATAATGAAGATATATGATTAATACTTAAATGATAATAAATACTTACCTTTATTATTATCTTTTTATTTATTATTATCCTTAAAATCATTTTTAAAATTTTTAATATAATTTTCATTATTATTATTCTTTTTATTCTCAATTTCTATATTATTAAACATATTTAATAACATATAATTACAATTATAATTATAATAAGCTTAAGTATTATTATTAATCTTAGTATAATCCTTACTATATTAAAAAGTTATATTATTAGAATATAAATTAACGTTATAATAAGATTGCTTTAAAAGGTTGTATTATTTTTATTATAGAAGTACATCTTTCTTATAACCATATGGCATTATAATAATATATTTATAGATAAAAATAGTTAAAAATAAGGTAATTTTTTAAATATATTAAAATATAAATATTATTAAAGATTATATATTAAAGAATTTAAATTATTTACTTACTTACTTTTATAAGGCTTTTAAGTTAAGTAAGCAAATAATAAATAATATAAAAGCGTATAAAAATGTATACTTAAATTAGGTTTTATAATTAATATAATTAGGATATATAAGATAATATATAAGATAAATAAGAGGTAAGTATTTTAGGTAAATTTATTTAAATAATTAACTTATAGGTATTTATTTTAATAATATATAAAAAGTATAAAATAATTAACCTAATAATAATAATTATTTCTAAAATTAATAATTGGAGATATAAACTTAATCTATTATAATATTAAGCTAAATATATATACTTATTAAGAGGTAAAATAAATATTTAAAGGTTAAATATATTTTTTAATTCTTTCATATACTAATTAATTATTTATTTAAACGCTTGTCTTTTAAGGTTTATTTTAGATAATAATTGTTATATTTTATTTTCTTATTTACCTTTTAATTATTATAATAAATAGAGCAAATTTTAAGAACTTTATTTATTTAGAATCTTAAGCTTATATTATTATGATATCCAATTAATTTTTACTTAAGAATAAATTTATATATTATTTATTAAATAATTCGTTATATAATTAATCATTATTCTTATTATTTACTTAAAATATTTATAAAGGTAGGTATCTTTTCTTAATTTCCTTATTATTATTATTACCTATTAATATTAAGAAGTTATTACCTAATATACCTTATATATTAATTATACCTATAAATTCCTTTTCCAATTTAACTAAACTAAAACTTTAATAACCTTATTATTTAAAATACCTAAATACCTTTCATTTTAAAACTTTAAAACTTATTTATATATTAAAGATTTCTTTTATAATTTTAAGATTAAAACTTTGTTTGCTTTAAGTAACTTAAGACCTATTTTTAAAATGCTAATATATTTTAACATATATCTTATAAATATTAAAGTTTTCCTTTATTTCTAAATATTTAAGTAATAAATAAAACATAATCTAAAAATGCCTTTATTAAATATGATAAGTTTATAACATTATAACCCTTCTCCAATTCTTAGATTAAGCTAATACATAACAACTTAATCTCTCCCAATAATAATATATTATATACCTATATAATACTCTTTTAATAAATATTTAATTAAATTTATTATAAGATTATTTAATACTAATCTATCTTTTATACTTATAATTAACTTTATTTACCTTAAAATATATTATACAGAATATCTTTGGCTTAAACCTAATAAATAAAGTTTAACCTATTAATAAAATTAAACCTAATAATAAAGATATATCTAATAATAAAAATAAACCTATTAACAAAAATAAACTTATTAATAAGAATAAACTTATTAATAAAAATAAATTTATTAATAAAAATGGTATAAAAGATAAATATTATATAAAAGATAAAAATATAATAAAAAATAAAGATGGGTTTAACTAAGGGCATTAACTTAACAACTTAAATTAATATAATAATAAAGAATATAACAATAATAAAAACTAAACCAACAAAATAAATTAAATTAATAATAATAAAGATAAAATAAAATTGGTTAAAAACCAAAAAATTAAAGTTAAAATTTAAATAAAATTAAGTAACATCTAAAATAAAAAGTTAATTATAAATTAAAACAACGGATTTATTATAACAAAAGAAAATAATAAAGGGTTAAAAATCATAAAATAACCAAAGACCTTTAAGGAAAGATTTTCACATATATTTATATTATTAATAAGGGATAACATTTATTAAATCTTAAAAAAAAATAAATATTACAAATTTAATTAAAAACCAAACCATAATAAAAATATTAACATAACCAAAATAATAATAAAAATCAAAACTAAAATCACCTATAAAATATATAAACACTTCTTAATTTTTTATACTAATAAGGCTATAGTTTAAATAATTAAGGAAGTAATATTAAATATAAATATATTATCTAACATATTTAATAAACTTTAGAAATATATTAAAAAAGAATATACCAACTTAAAGCATAAAATTTTATTCCAAAAGCTTTATATAAATATTATATTTACTTTTTTAAACAGAATAAATATATTAAAAAATACCTTATATTAATAATTCTAAGATATATATATATACTTTAATTAAAGATTATCCTACTAAAATAAGCATAACTTTTAACATTAATAAAAGCCATAAAAAATTACAAAATTAACTTAAAACCAAAATAAATTTAAATATATTTAAGATTATATATAACCTTAATATTACTTAAATTATAAATTAAAATTAGACATTTAAAAATAAATTAACACTTCCGTTTTGATTTTTAAAATAAATAATTACCACTTTTATAATAGTTATATTACCTATTTTAAAAATAAAAATAAAATTAAATAAAAATATTACTTAACATTCAAAGGTAATTAAAAAGAATTAGATATTTATTAACACTAAACGTTAAAAATATATTTAAATCTTTAATAAATAAGATTTAACACCTATATATTAAAAAATAAGCTTGGACTTATTTTCTTAAACTAAAATTAACATAAAGTAATTAAATATTTTGACGCAAAAGGTTATTAAATATAAGAAAAGCATTATTAACATTATATTAAATTTAGATCTTAACAAAGATAATGCCTTCCCTTCCTAAGATCTATTATAATTTAACATACTTATAAATATAAATAAATATAAAGAAAAAGAATCATTAATTTCTTATAAAAATTACCTTTTATTACTATCCAATAAGGCACATAAGAAATATTAAATTTAAAAATTTTTATCTTCACAAAAGGATTATTTCTTCTTTTTAAGTAATATACCTACAAATATAAATAAATATAAAGAAGGAAAATCATCAGCTTTTTATAAAAATTGTCTTTTATTATTATTTAATAAGGCACACAAAAGATATTAAACTTAAAAGTTTTTATCTTTATAAAAAGACCATTCCTTCTCTTTAAATAACATACCTATAAATATAAATAAACTTAAAAAATAAAAATCTTTAATATCTTATAAACTTTACTACTCATTACCATTCAATAAGATATACAATAAATATATAATATAAAGGTTTTTTTTAAATGTTTAACTAATCTATATCTTATTATAATATAACTTATTTAATATAAAATATTTAAATTAAGATACCTTATAGGTTTATTTAAATTATAATAAAAATACTAATAAAGATTATCTCTTAAATAATAAAGATTAAAAAGAAATATATATATAAAATAAAGATAAAAAAGATAATAATAATAACTACTTACTTTTAAAATATTCCATTAATATAATTAATAATTATAAAGAATAAAAATAATTAAACTTACCTTTATAACAAAACTCTTAAATATTATAAAATTCCTAATTATAAAACAACTCTTAAATATTATAAAATTTTTAATCATAACAAAACTTACAATAATTTAATAAAAATAACCATACTTATTAAACTAATTAATCCTTAAAAAAAAGATAACCAACACTTAAAATAATAAAGAAATATAAAAAAAAACTACAACAATTAATATACAAATTAAAAACTATATTAATAATTAAATAAATAATAACAATTTATTAAATAACTTTAAAGGTTAGATTAATTAAAAAAAACAAAGAAATAATATTTATACCTATTATAAAATTATTAATATTAACTTTAAATATAACAATAAAAAAAAGACAATAAAAAATAACCACATAACTTATTATAACCATATAATATACTAATAAAAAATAATATTACATCACATAAAATATCATTAAATAAATATTATAAATACTTAAATAAATAATTATCATTACTTACTTATTTACCTCTTACCTTATAATAAAATAACCTAAAAAAAATAAATAAACTTATTCCTATACCTACTTAAATATATATATACATAAATAAATACACAAATAAATAAATATTTAATTAAAAAATACATTCTATACAAATCATTTCTAAAAAGGGAATTATTCTAAAATTAGGTAAAATTTACCAATAAAAAAATAAATTAATATAAAGAATTAAAAAAAATACAAAAAATAATTCCATTTTAATAAAAAAATTTATTAACGAAAAATCATTCCCCTAAAATTTATAACATTTAAAGAATAATTTTATTTTTAAAAATCATTTTATATATAATACATTCTTAACAATATACCCCACCACCAAATTTAAATAAGAAGATACTTCAAAAGATAAAAATCATTTTATATAATAAAATAATAATACATTTAAAATAATTCTTAATAAAGGCATTTTCCCATTATAGAAAATAATTATTAAGATTATTAAAGAATATAATATTTATAATAAAGTTAAAGGAATTAAACATAAACTATATAACTTATTTTAATTAATTAAAATATTAAATAAATTATAAGATATTATTATATAAGATTTTATTATAAGCTTATTTATTTTAAAAAACCTTATAATAAAATTTTAATATAATACTATATAAATTATTATTAATAAATTTATTAAATATAAATATTTTATTTTATATAAAGTGAATAATATTATAAAATAGTTTATATTTATATTTATATAAAAGGTTTTTAATAAATATAACTTATTTAAATAAATAATTTCAAATAAAAATAAGCTTTTTATATTTAAATTTTAAATAAGTTTAATGAAAAAGTTAAAAATTAAACAAAAGTTATTTATAATAACGCATCCTTAAATAAATGAATAAACTAAAAAATTAAATTAAACATTTAAATAACACTTATAAAGTTATGTTAATAATTAATAAAATATTTAAATTAAATTACTATTAATTGCTTAAATAGCTTATAATATTAGTATTAATAAGGATATAAGTATTTTATTATATATAATACTTTATAAATATTAGTTAAAAATAATTAAGTAAAAACTATTTAATAATATAGCTTTAAAAATTATTATAATAACCCTAAAAATAAAAATATTTACTATTAAAATATAAACTTTATAATTATAACTATAATAATAATTATAATTTATTTAAAATAAAATAATAATATATTATAATTATAAAAAGATTAAGAAATTAATCTTATAAAAAGAAAATAAGGTTTATTTACTTTATAATAAACAACATTTAATATTAAAAATATTATAAATTTATATTAAAAGGTTAAGCGAAAAGTTAAATTTTAAAAAGTTAAAACCCTTTAAAATTAAGAAAGTTTTATTAAATATTAATTATAAATTTACAATATTATTAAAAATAAAATTCTGAACTTAAATATTTTATATTACTATATTAAAATTAATATTAAAGAATGTTAAAATTAAATAAACCATTAAATTTAAAGAAAACTTAAAAGAATATAAAGTTAAATATATACTAAATTTATAAATAGTTAAAAACTAATTATAATATCTTATAAAATAAAAGAATTACTTATTAAAAAATAATATATAAGAATTTATTAAGTATTTATAAGGTTATTTTAAAGAATTTAATAAATTTTATCATTAAAATTTAAATTAGCTAAAATTAAGGAAGGATTTATATTTAAATTTAAGTTAACCTATAAAAAAAAGGAAAAAATATTAATATAATAATAATAAGCTATTAAATAATTTTCTTATCCTTAACTTTTTCTTTTTCGCGTTTTAATTCCTTAATATTTTAAAATTTATAACAAATTATATTAAAACCTTTTTTATTAAAAAGGTTATAAAGCTTATATAAATAAAAAATCCTTATAATGAATTTTCGTTACTTCTTTATAATTTTTAAAAAGCGTTATTTCTTTAATTTTGCCTTTTATTTTAACTAATGTTTTTTATGCTTAATATAAAAAATATTATTAATAAAAACCTTTTTTTTATTATAAAAAATATTTACTTTTTAATATTCTTTATATTTATAACTATCCTTTAATATTTTATACTTAAGGTTTTTATTAAAGTAATAAAAATAAGATATAATTTTAAACCTTATTTTAAATATATATTTAAGAAAATATTTATAGTAAATAATGGAAAATATTTTTGGTTTAAACTTAGTAATATATTTTAATATAATAATGATTAATTAAAAGAAAGAAATTAGTTAAAATATAAAAGATATTATTAAAAAATTAAGATTTTTAAGATAAAGATCTTAAAAAAAAAGGGATAATATTATAGCTTAAGAAAAAACTTAAGGTAAGGATTTATTAAAAAAATATTTTAAAAAAATAAATATTTTATGTTATTTTTAAAGCATAATAAAATATTATAAGGATTTATAACTTTATTAACGTAATAAAATAAAAAAAGCTTTTTAATACTTTTAAAGTATAATAAAGTAATAAAACGAAAAGCATAAGAAAAATTAATATAATAAAAATAAAAATTTCCTATATATTTAATCATTTATTCTTTAAATTATTAATTTAAGCATTTATTTTCTCTTAAATAAAAAATACCTTAAAATTTCCTTTACGATTAAAAGTTATCCTTAATTAACCCCTAAACATTATTACCCCATAAAACTAAGGACCTTAGAATACATACCGATTTATGAGAGTCACTAACCAGAAGTAATAGACGGGATCGTAATAAGGGCTTCGAAATCCCCTCTCATCTTCTTAAGAACTTAAACCCTTCCTTCTTCTTTAACATCATCGCTATCTTCCTCAAACTTTCCCCCCAGCAAACGCATTCGGTTAAAGCACTCTGATCTCTTCTATGACCAATCCCAGAATACTTAGCCTTGACTTGTCGCAGAAACGAAGAGCCACGTCTCGGTCGTCCTTCTGCTCCTCTCGCCCGTCTCTAGTTCTTCCCGATTTCAGCGATAGAGAAACAGCGTCGGCTGCATGTCGGTCTGCGGCTGGGACAAATTCAGCAACCCAAGGCTGAGGTGCGCTGCCACAACATGTTTATTTTCAGATTAACCAGTTTGCGAACCCAGATTCTGTTCCTTGCCGTATGACGACGCCCATTAGGCTACCACGAGACCGGCTCAGACTTCCCTCTGCTTTGTCGAAATCGCTCTGTGAATCATCGCGTCACGTTGACCTATCCAAGCCACTTCGGGCGTACCGTCTCGACTATCTACTCGATTTCACCCCTTGTCAGATCTTTCACCTTTAGGTGCTTAAGACATTATGGACAAAGGAGCATTCTATATGTATACCTAGAGCCTAGCCTGATAACTTATAGTCCCTCGCGGAACAACATATTCTCTTCCCTCATCCTAGGTGCGCCACGTTACACCCCCCGAGCTCGCAGCCTCGCCGAAATACGTCGAACTACGTACGCCCTGTTGGTGCTTGGATGCCGGATGGATACTTTATTCCACGATGTCCACGGCTGCGCACAGCACTTGGTCCTAGGTTACACTATGAAATCAGAACCGTCCTTAACTTCAACGTCAGTATTCGTATTCATATTAGTCCAGCCGTGATCTAGAATGAATTGGTGAAAAATTCGGAAGTCGTATGCCGCAGCACATTGTAGGTATGTAGAGTTCCTTGCTGCCTCCGTGAGGCTAACTTCAATGATTCTCCTCGATATTAAGGCAACCTCTGGTGAATATTTCGCAACACCAAGCCAGTTCTTTTGGTCAGGGGGAATCCGGTTCATGGCAGGGTGCCAAAGACGCTCCCACCGGTCCAATGCACGCAATAAGACAGAGCTAAAGCTTTTAGGTAGTATGCTAGCCTGAAAGTTAAATAGAAGGAATTGGAAGGCTTTTTAAAACTTGAATTAGTATGGTATGCCCCGTTGACTCGGAAGCGGGAGAATACGTACCTCCAATCACAGAGCAGAGATGGAAGACACTCAATCCTTGGTAAACAGCTTCTTCCCACGTATCATCTAAGAAATCTGCCAATAAATCCTTCACACAGAGAGACTGCCAGGCCGACTCTCCTTTGCTCTGCTCCGCTTCAAAGCTGCTGGAGCTATCAGCATGCCACAACTCGTCACGGCAAGTGAGATCACTGGACATCTCCAATACCGTCGTGGCTGGTGGGCTATTGCATAAAAGAGCCAGAAACCCATCGTTCCAGAAAACGAATGTGACGAGTCTAATACAGGACTCTCTGTACACGAACGCGTGCCAGTCTGTCGTCGGCATTGGTGGATGAGGTTTGCTACATATGATGCCTAGTCTTCTTAGGGCATCCACGAGTGCTGGTTGCCGTTTAATAATGACTCTCCGGCGCGTATCACCATCATTCACGCTGAGTTGGAGGATGATTATCAGGAAGGCGGCCTGGCAAACCTCTAGTGCGGAGCGGGAGGCTTCATAACTAAGGCATTGCCTTAGCTTTCTGAAGATATATTTCTCTGCCGGCTGCTGCAAGACCCCTGTGGCTGGAGCATATCTCAAAGAGTCTCTCGATTTGTGGGAGTACGCTGCACCGCATAGGGAAATTGCTAATAGGAGGCTTGGGTCCACCTGGCTTGGTTCAAAGGTCGGCCAGTGTATCATTCTAGCTAGCAGCTGCCGCCTGCGAAAGAAAACCATCATAAGTCTTTGGAAAGTCGCGCAGGTGAAGAACTCTCTGAGAGCGTCCTGGTAGATGACATCATTGAATTTTGACTGGCTGTTGATCAACTGTTGGAGGTCGGCTTCCAGGAGACGGACTTGTACAGAGAGGCTGTCGGCTAGAGCAGTAGGCCACGATAGGGCCATCTCACCATAATTTTCAGTATCATACATGACACTGCAATCCGACGAAGCATCAAAATATGGGTCCATAATTCCAAATAAACGTTTTGGGTCGATCGTGTCGTGCACTGCACTGTCCATGGACAGCTGGTTCCAAGTCGTTGGAACCACTAGATCTCTTTCCGGCTCTCCAGCAACCAACACATCGTTCATAATGTTTACAGTTGGATCCGTGTAGTTGAGCAGGAAATGCAGAGCAGAGAAGCTCTCGCCAGGCTGTCGCTGACCGTTTTCCCGAACCAACCGACCTAGGTGCGCCGGATCCGTGCAAAGGCGTTTGTAGGTGCAAGGTAGGTTGCGGGAGGCGCATCGCTGGCACGGTGCTTTTGCGTTGCACGAGACTTTGATACGCGAACATGTATCGCAAGCTCGTAGCTTCCTACCGCGTTTCGCGTCTGGCGGTAAAGGGCGGTTCCCCTTTGCCGGGCAGCTTTTGGTGTGTCGCCGAGCGCCATCGGCCCGACCGAAGGTTCGGTTGCAGAATGGGCACGCAGCCCGGCGGATCGAGCTGGCGTGCGCAAATGGGAGATGGCAAATCGAGCACTTGGCAGCCTCCTCTGAAGCCATTTCCTCGGCGTGCTTTGGAGTCTCGAAGAGTATTTCACTCTAAGCAGGGTCAATAAGAGATGGGGGATTTTCCCGACGCTGGAATAAGCAATGTGGGGCTCGGGCAGGAAAGGGGATCCCTAATGTTCTCTCTCCGCCCCGGTTTGACTACCCACCGGGCACCTCTACGTATTACAGTACAATTTCAGCATCAAAGAAAGGAAAACTCCTGATGAATTTCAAATTGCATCTTACCCAAATCTTCCAGAACTCGAATCGATCAAGACAACGGGCATAATTATGTGCAAACGAAGAGGGAAAGAATGCATAGCGCGACGTCACCGAGTACATGGGTGGATCCGGGTCTGACGATGTGTGAATTTCCCGATACCTATTCTACCCTTTGGTTGCTGGTATAAAACCGATAAAATCCAAGGTTGAGCACCATGTTTAGGACTTTCATCCTCCATATGTCTTCTTATCTTATCCCAAAAGGTATCTACAAAACTGCGTTACAATGATACTCTTGAAAGCAACAAATCGTGAGTATACCTACTCAACATCACTCATCCAAACGTCACACATGCCCACTGGTGGCCAAGGTACCCATCACTCAGCTAAAATCATTACAGCAACGCGTAACTTCGCTGCGACATGGCCAGTCCTACACCGAAACGCGACCGGCTATTCCTGCGTTCGCGGTCATCGGTCCTCCTCAGTAGAGGTACGGAAGAAGACGAGTTCAACTACACGGGCACTATCTAGAGAGATCAAACCAATCAGTTTGGTAGAACATACTCTGTACCAACCCCTTTGACATTGAACAACCCATCGAGATACAAAATTAACCAAGCTTCTCCTCGGCAACTTAGGACGGGACTAGACCAGCTTATTAATTGGGCTAGAAATGGCTCCATGTGGCCGCTGTCCTTCGGCCTCGCGTGCTGCAGCATCGAGATGATGCATGCTTCGATGCCAAGATACGACCAAGACCGCCTTGGTATTATATTCCGCGCCTCGCCCCGCCAAGCCGATGTCATGATTGTTGCTGGTACCGTTACGAATAAGATGGCCACGGCTGTCCGGCAGTGCTATGATCAGATGCCCGATCCGAAGTGGGTAATTAGTATGGGGACCTGTGCAAATGGCGGCGGGTATTACCATTACAGCTATAGCGTTGTGAGAGGCGTAGATCGGATCGTGCCGGTGGATATATATGTACCGGGCTGTCCTCCAACGAGTGAGGCACTATTATATGGCATATTTCAGTTGCAAAATAAGATACGACGATCAAAGACAACAAGAATGTGGTATCGAAAGAGGTAAACGCCGTGAGGTACTGTTCTAGGAAGTTATTTTAGTAGGTAGACAGCACATTTACATATCGGTAGTCAACTCAATATAAACACAGGATTTGCCAACAGCAGTATAAACTATATTTATAACACTAACAGCAAAATGCAATTCACACAGGCCCCCCTCACTCGCAACGGTCCAGTCACAGTTATAGATACTTCATTCGACGAAGAAAAGCAAACTTTTACCACTACCAAGGTCTCAGATCAGTTTTTGCTTACGCGGAGGTTGAGGTCGAGGGTGGAACTGCGGTTCCGCTGGGAACGCCACTGGGGACGCCACTGGGAGCGCCACTGGGAGCGCCACCAGGACCACCGGCTCCAGAGTTGGCGTTCGCAACACCTCCTTCCTTGTAGTAGAACGCAGCGGGCGTAATAGACTGGGTTTGGGTGGCGTTGATGCCGAAAGCGATCCAAGCGAAGAGGCCGTCTGTGACATCGTTTCCAAGGAGGGTGTACTCGAAGAAAGGGTCAACACCGTCCGTGGCGGTCTCCTCCGAAAGGATGCTGTCGTCGGCGTTTACAGTAAGCTCCTGCGTGTTGGTGTTGTAGGGTGCGGTGAGCTCAACGGCACTGATCAGGTCTTGGTCGAAGAAGGCTTGGCCGACGTGGCTGGCGCTGACATTGTTGCCGAGCGTCTCGTTTGCGAGCAGAACGGCATTCTGGTGAATCATGATATGGATATGAGTCGCACGGCTCGTGTAATGACCAGGGAATATGCTTTCAAACTGGGCCACACCGTCCGAGTCGGTCTTCTGAATACCGCGAAGCCAGGTCTTGTCGATGTTGGTCTCGTCCGAGGAATCCCCGTTGCCGCTTGCGACAATACCGCTGTACACGCCTGTGGCATTACAGTGCCACATCTCAAGGTACACGTCAGTCACAGGCTCGCAGGTGTTGATGTCGATGACCTGATAGTCGAGAACCGTATCGACACCGGCCTGGTCCTCGATGATGTTTCTTCGGACATATTCGCCGCCAACGTCTTGATGCTGTCGTCAGTATCTATCCGCGTTATTGGGAAAAGGGTGACTTACAGTAAGGACCCTGAGTGACCTCGGGGGTCAGAAGGCAGGAATTGTAACCTGCAAAGAGAGTAGCGGCATCGGTGTTAGCAGTGTAACCGAGACCAGTGGAATTATGGCTGGTAGCCAGGACGGAATCGAGATCGCGCTTCTTGTTAAGCCCTCCTAAGGTCCATTTAGTATTCTGAAAAGACACATATTTGTTTTAAAACATACTCTTCTCCCTTGCCTTCTCGAGAAGGGCTGCACGACGCTCGATATTGCGCTTCTCGACGCCTCGTGCTTTAAGCTTGGCAGCACAATGGTCAAGGTTGGTGCGCTTCACAGAGCCGAGGAACTCGCGACGCTCCTTGATCTCGTGGGAGATATCATGACCAGGATGGGCAGCGGCGGAACTGGCGAGGAGCACCAAGCCGGACACGACAGAACTGGTGAATCGCATTTTGCTGGTCGACTTATGATGAATGAACGAACAATATACTTTAAAGCGAAGGGAGCAGAACTAGAGTGGTTCTTGTGCAAGATGAAAGAGAGTGTAAGCTGTTGGCGCTTGTGTTGTGTTAGAACAGGAGAAACTCGACGCCATCGTCGGGTTATTATATACTACGATCTCTCATCCAGATCCTCATGCCATAGGTCGTAATCATCATACTCAGTTCTCCTTCCGGCGTCTTCAACAGCCAGTGGGTCAAGGTTCATCATGTTAAACTCTTGGCAGCCGAGGATTACGTGTGCAAATAGGATTGATACTACTGGTCAGTTCTATTGACACAGGGGTCAAATGCACACGAAGCCGATCGAATCTGTGTCGATCACAGCTCAGTCGACGGCTGCGCTGTCCCTAAAAAGGAACCTGGCCGTGATAGGACCGGTATTCGTAGTCTTGCAACCCCAGAGCTAACAACTGGGCTGAGGGTCCCGGTCATGTTCAAAACAACTGCCGCCTGGGCTCCGCCAATGAGATGTTTCGCATATCTAAGCCATTCCTGATGACAAGTCATTTACTTTGTAAAACGGGCCATGAACCTGGTGAAGGGTACGTAAGCTGTCGAAATCAACATGAATCTGCCAAGCCTTGAGTTATCCCAGTTCTAATACATAGGTAGGTAGTGATAGTGAAATGAACTATCGCAGATTTTGCGATTGAAATGCGTATGTGGATATCTTTCCGCGATGTGGGGATTTAGACGCGCGTAAGTACCCCCTTTTAGGCGTCGTCACGCCAATTCATTTCTTCATCTCTCGAGCTGCAATATTAACATCAAACGAAAACATTCATTTCTAATCTTAGTTCTCAACCAGCGTAGAGCATGGACGAGCCTCGGCACATAACACATCTCAGCTCGATCGTTTAAACCTCCTTTTAAAAATATTTCTTCCGCGACCATGTACTAAGCACCGAAAGATATTAAGAAACTAAGAACCCCCAGAGTTCATTATATAATTCCCATTTTGACGTAACTAATATGCACATACCGATATGATATCATAAAAACCGTAGGTTATTACATAGTATAATCAAAGATCTAATAGGAAACATTGCTCCACAAAAAAAGAATCCACTTTGAATATCAACAACACAACCCATGCCATGGCGAAATATTGGTAATCTTGGCAGTTAAACTCTTGAATGGTGCAGCTAGTTGTATACCTAGGTAGGTAGTCATGCGCGGCTTTCCTAGCTTCCCATAATGTCCAACATAAACGAGCTATTGTTAAAGGCCTTAGAAACAGAGACAACAATACCTGGCTCCACGGTTCAATCCAAGAGATGTTTGCTCTCGGACTAAAGGACAGTACGTGTCCCCTATTATCAAGTAGGTATCTATGCGTACCTAGGTACCCACGTTTGTAGCTCTCTCGATAACATTGCTGTGTTTGCTGCCAGTTTGATTTATCACTCGGAAACATCAAAGTTTAGAGACTATGTCTATACATATATCTCCTAGGTAGTTTCACAAGAGCTAAACAGAGAATAGAAGAAAAATATCAGCGCAAAATTTGAGCCGCAAGGTCCTACTCCACCCAAGGGTCGAAGAACGAATGCTAGAAGATTTTAACCAGTAAGCGACACCGATTATCCAAGTGCAAATGCCGTACTAGAATGACGCAGACGTGCATTATGAAGACCAGCTGTGGAAGAATCCGATATGATCAAGAGATATTTCCAATATTAAAAATACGATTACAAATTCGATACCCCTATAGCTAACGGCCAACATGGTGTTCCTGTCGTAGTTACGCAGTTTGAGAGAAAAGATCCTCCAACTCCAGAAATTTCCCTTGTAGTCAAGACAGCATATGATGAGAGCGGGGAGGCTTTCGAGATTTTGGAGAATGAGGTCGAGTGGCTAAGAGTACTGTAGGTGAGTACATCTAATAAGATTGGGGGTGTATTTACGTTAACCTTGCTCAAAAGCGACTCCGTGGTGCACCACATGTTGTACAAATGTTAGAACTCGACCTTGAGCCATTCGATAAGTTGAGCCGAACGACGCTCGTAATCGAATACGTTGATAACCCTGCTCGGCCCCCTCTAAACCGAACATAAATTACCTCCGGTGGAAAATGTAGCGTGTCTGTTCTGCCGCTAAAGCTATAGCAATTCTGTCGAGTTCCCATTTTCCATGATAGGCCTGGATAGTCGTGCTCCGAGATGCCGTTCCGGATTTATTTACCAGCCGTCGCTCCGGGTATTAAGAAGTTCGATTTCTGATGTAGAAATTTAAGCCATACAGAAAGTTATATCAACACAGCTTTGAATTGCCTGTTACGCTATTTTATAGTCCAGGGGCTTAACGGCTAAGCATGACCAACAAATGGGGCATAGTACGGGTCATATTGCTGTGAATATATGAATGTGATAAGTGGTATTGGATTCCCCTAATTGTATGCATGTTTCACTCTTGAGTTTCTTGTACAGTGATTGCGATGTTTATTACGCTTGCTATTCTTGCGCTGATTTTACTAGGCGACGGGGCCCTCGCCACCTTCGGCCTCACAACTACAAGTAATGCGTATAAGGTTTGCATCTCAATTATCTTGCTACGGTGGCTTCCCTTTGAATAACATATTGTAGCTGATGAGTACGTTTCTGCCAGGTCGATACGAATGGAGGCCTTGTGTTCGAAGTCAATATGTCTCTACCACTTCTGTCTGATAGAAATGCGTTATCAAGTTAACCCATAACAGGGCAAATGGGGATGTTACAAGCTTAGTATTCAATGGCGTTGAGTACCAAGGAAAAGGCAAAGCATCCGGCATAAATTCCGGCCTTGGAACGTCGCAGGTGTCCGCAGAGACAATCAACAACAAATACATTAAGATCACGTCCAAGTCAGCTTCATTACCAGTAACACATTATTATGTAGCAAAGCCAGATGATACTACCATTTACATGGCAACCTACATTACCGGAGAAGTAGATCCAGGTGAACTTCGATGGCTTGCCCGCTTACGTCAAGAGAATTTGCCAACAGGCGTGCATGGGGACGTTGGCAATAATATTGGATGCACTGCATTTGAGGGTAAGGATACATTCAGGTGTTCTAACGGACAAACCCGGTGCAAGATGTACACGTCAGATCGTTTCATTGACGATCAAGTACACGGCGTTTCGGGATCGGTAAGTAACAATCCTATATACTAATGTAAACAAGCTGAGCCCTAATTTCCCTTAGAACGTGGCGGTTTGGATGATTATGCCCGGTACGGCGTATGAGACTTCATCCGGAGGGCCATTCATGCGTGACATCAACAGTCAGACCGGCAGCGACCAGGAACTCTATTGGTATATGAATAGCGGTCATGTTCGGACGGAGCCATGGCGGTTCGGATTGATGGGGCCTTATGCCATGAGATTCAGGTAACCCTCCAAATACTCTAGACTCTCGATATATCAGGTACTTAACTAAATGGTACTCGTAGCAAGGGAGACAAACCTTCTGCTGACTTAGATACGACTTTCTTCGGCGATCTCGATATTCAGGGTTACGTGCCGTCAAACCAGCGGGGCTCGATTTCTGGCTCGGCATCCGGAGTTCCAAGTGGCTTTGAGGCAGTCGTTCATTGGTATAACGACAAAGCCCAGTATTGGGTGAAGGCAACCAACGGTACCTTCAAATCTCCCCTTATGAAACCTGGAACATATACCATGAAACTCTACAAAGCCGAGTACGAAGTAGCCAAAGACACGGTAACAGTGACGGCAGGAAGCGAGACAACTAAGAATATTGCCTCCACGGAGCCAAACCCTTCTGTAGTGTGGCGTATAGGAGAATTTGATGGACAGCCCCTAGAGTTGAAAAACGGAGACAAGATTGAACGAATGCATCCGAGCGACGTTCGCATGAGTTCATGGGGAGGGACTTTTACAATAGGCCAGTCAGTTGCACGGGACTTTCCCATGGCCCTCTTCTCGAAAACCGGCGGCAATGTGAAAGTAAACTTTAATCTCAACACCAATCAAGTTAGAGATCTCACGCTGAGGGTTGGAACGACGCTCTCGTTCAAAGGAGGGCGTCCATCGGTGGCGATTGGGAGTTGGACAGGAAAGGACCCCGGAGCTCCGGTAAGTTACCCAGTAAAACAAGCATCGCAATTTCCATCGCAAAGCTTATTGATGACTTAGAAACTCATCGACTCCCGTGGCGTGACACGTGGAGCATATCGTGGTTACGGCGAGATCTACACTTGGGCCGTCCCTGCCAGCGCCTTGAAGGATGGTCAGAACACTCTTACTCTCGGCGTATACGGCAGTGGAGATAAGGACTTTTTAAGTGCGAATTACATTGTAGATGCTATTGAACTTCTGGGGCCAGCAGCTACATAGTTCATCATAAGCGGAGTACGTAAACAGCCTCCGAGGCTCGCCAGACGCAAGATTTCGTTGAAGGTTCATATTTCAGGATATCATAGGTACCTAATTACCTAGGTGGATTGTAAAACTAGGACCTTCAACCCTCTCCAGAAAGTGTCATCCTTCAGCCTTTACCCATACATATTGTTACCTAGAAGCATTGACTTATTACTTCGAGTTGATCTTCAGGTAACTACAGGTAAGTAAGTAGTTAGGTACCTAACAGGCAGCTCCGATAGTCTAGTCATTAGTTAGCTTTGAAATGGAATGGGCTTATGTAGGACGAGTGTTCTAATACAGGATTGGCAAATATGCAGCCCCAATTGCGTGCTTTCCTCAATGCGGAATGCATATAAACCACGGCGAACATATCTTCTCGGTTCAAGTCAGCTTAAATGAGCAAAATGAGTTACTCGACAGTATCACACGCCTTAATGGAAGATCCCGAGCATTTCACGGTCATCATCGCTGGCGCTGGGATAGCCGGTTTAGTTTTAGCGAATATATTAGAGAAAGCTAAGATTGACTTTATCGTTCTTGAAAAGCGAGAAATCGCTCCTCAAATAGGTGCCTCAGTCAGCATACAATGTCACACTGTAAAGATATTCGAGCAGCTCGGCATCTGGCAGAGTATGTATGCGTCAACCTTTCCGCTCATTGGGCGCCAGCATTTCGATGAACGTGGGAGATTGTTTGATGATTCTCCGATTTTCAAGTCCGTGATGGAAAAGACCAACAGACCAATCGTGTTTCTGGAACGCCACTTCTGTCTCAAGGCACTTTACAGCAACCTCGAAAATAAATCTAAAGTTCGCGCAAATGCTGCTGTTGTGTCTTTCACGGAGGACGAAAGTGGCATAACTGTGACAACAGACTCCGGCCAGAGTATCAGGGGCAGTATCCTAGTGGCCGCAGACGGCGTCCACAGTGCAGTGCGAAAACTACTTGCTGACTCTGTCTTTAAGGAGAACTTTGAGAGATATCGAGATCTTGTTGCAAGTACGCTGGTATTTCTTACATGGAATGCGAATTATAATTGACTCTGAAAGGATTCACATCCAGTTATAGAACGGTCTTTGGCACATCTACTGGTCGCCTCGGAAATGATACTTCAGGATCTTCACTGCCTAATGGGATAGTGCATCATGTTTATTATAGTAACGTATCTGGTATCACTACAGCAGGTGCGCAGGGTCAGATTTTCTGGTTCCTGTTCGTAACAGAAAAGACAATGTCCAGATCACCAAATTGCCCGCGCTATACAGATACAGACGCTTCAGCTACCATTGAAATGTATGGTGACCTTATCGCGTGTCCTAGGTATACGTTTCGCGACCTTTGGGAACGAAGAATTAAAGCAGGCGTGGTTCCCATGGAAGAAGGTGTGATACAAGGATCCTGGAATAACGGGGGTAGGGTTGTGCTTGTTGGAGATGCTATATCCAAGGTAAATTTCACGACCCTAATTCTACCATTCTCCTAACAGACTGAACAGACGACAGTGAATGCTGGTTTGGGTGGTAATCTTGCAATTGAAGGAGTCTGCATTCTTGCCAACGAGCTCGTACTGTTAGTACAAGGGAACCGAACGCCTACTTCTCAAGACATCATATCTACCTTCCAACGGTACGAGCATATGCAACGACCGAGGGCTGAACTATCATTCAAGGTTTCGAATTATACTACACGGTATGAGTCGATGGACTCACTTTGGTTGCGATTCCTGAGGTGGCTATCTCCTTGGATCCCTCTATGGTATAAAACCTATGGGATTCTAAGATACATGGAACCAGCCCCTATTCTAAATTTCCTGCCAGATCCTGATACTCGCTAAATAATTCAACGTTGCCTAGCACATGTTCAAAATGTACGAATGAAGTCGAATCATTAGAGAGCTATAAAGCTCTGGCCACATTTCATACCAAAGATAGAAAGTCGAATTGCAATAATTATTCTCTGTCCCCAAGGCGCGTTCCTTGATCGGTTAGGTTTTCGAGATCACATAGGTCTTTTTCTGCCTTCATAGAAGAGCTCTATCTCTTAATTAGGCTGCCACTACGAAAACCATTATGGTCCCGTCACGATTGGAAATATTCCCATTCCCATTCCAATGGTCTTTTCGAGTCAGCCGACAGTCCAGGTAGACCGAAGATACCTCAACTTAACCACGATGTATCGAGTGCGTTACATCTACCTAGATAATTATCCTCGCGAGAGAAGATATTTACCAATGCGATCAGAGATGTTTTCAGATGCCAGCAGATTTCGCAAACGCTTCAGTCAAAATCTACAATGTTCGCAAGCAAATATACCAATTTCATTGACAGCCCATCTCTTCCAGCCTATGTAAACGGAGTCTGCCTACCTAGATGTATACTAACGTTAAGCACTGTTTTGACACTGCTTAGTGTACTTCCTTTCTCCCGAATATAGAACACTTTCCCCCTTTCATCACAGCCTCCTTTCCTTCATGCACCGGCTTGATTCAAGAGCCTCATTCTAGGGCAATTCGTAAGGTCCATGACATAGTGTACAATGGAGACCCATCAATTTTTATCTTTTTTGCCTTTCAGGGCTTCCTGGAAAATGGTCCGCATTGTTTTCCCCTGCAGGCCAGGGTACAAGTCTTTGAAATCTAGATAGCCCAGATAGGAAGCAGCTTCAGGGGTATTGTCGCCGCGTATGCCCCACGAGTATATATACTGATTGACAACCAGAGTGAATTTAGCGACAACGTCCGCAGGATCCTTCTCTAGCGCAGACCGAGCGGATTCTATTCTTTGAAGAATCTCATCCACGCTCAACTGTGATAGTCCTAAGTTAGTTGTGTAGTCCCATAATTGATTATTACCCTTCATGATATGACGCACCTTGTCTCTTATAACTGTTTCACCACTGAGCTCTTCCATAAGCTTAGTGGTTTGGTTCGTACTGAGCACCTCCGTATATGCAAAGACCTTTTTGTTAAGCGTTCTCGGGTCGGCAATGATCTTGGCCACGTAGGTCCCAATATCTGCCAAGTCTGTATATGCTACTGGAACCGTTCCATCTCCAGGGACTATGTTCAAGGGCTTAGTCACCGCGTGGTCTGTTCGACCCGATGTTATGGCCGGCACTGCCGATTGAGACCACCAACCAACGTCGATGACGGTGTAGGGCAAATAGAGACGCTGGATTGCCGCAAGAACGTCATCTTTCTATCAAGACCCTTAGAATTGAATTCGAGTACCGGATTGATTGAGAACAAACCTGATCATGCAAAAGCATAACACCTCTCGCTGCCGGCGTGCTGAAATCGCAAGGCACAAACCTCTTTACCCCAGCCTTTTTCGCCGCCTCCGCCAAAGGGATTTGGTCATCCAGATTAGTGTAAACTATACACGAGATGATTACGTCAATACCCGTTAGAATTTGGATGAGATCCTCCTGTGGGCCTGTCAAATTCGCTGCCACGACGCGAACGCCACGGCTCTTAAGCTCATTGTTTGCTGCATTATTGAGAGAAGACGGGCGTGTAAGAGCAGTGATATCCTAAGGCAAGATTAGCCCAGTTCATGCTGTACAGTATTATTATCAAGGACACAAACGAAGTCCGTGTCAGATCCCAGTAAACCGTTCGTAACCGATTTGCCAGTTCGACCAGTGGCACCGACCACAGCAACTTTGATCTTGGTTGACATATTTAGACGTGTTTGGCTATAGGAGTTGATACAGATTCTGGGAGGATGTATTGAGTTGCATTCATGACTTGGAGTAGGAACTAATCCATCTTTTATGTATTATTTGCCTGGACTTGATTTCTGAAGTAAATATCAATATAAGAGTATAGATAAATCCCCGCTTCTATAACATACCATGAATTTGTAAGTGGTTCTCCACCAGTATACCACATTATTTGTAAGCAGTCAATTACATATTATAGCATTTGTCAGCCCACTCCATATAATCCTACAGAAGAGTAGAGTTTATTCATATTCTTAAAGAAGGACGGAGGAATAGTAGACAGAGGACCGACTCGGGAGATTTGTATTAGTTAGGTGATATTACCCAAGTCTAAAACGCTCCATAAGAAATTAGTACGTTCTAATATCCCCTGATAAACGAGACAGTGGTATTATAGAATTATACAAAGTCATTCGTTAATAAGGAGGTGCGAAAGTAAAATTTAACAGGAAGAGGATCCAGTCTATCAGACCATACACGTTGTCCTAGCTGAGCCATTACGTTCAGCATTCCACTCAGCTTAAGACTGACGCCTCCACTACCATAGGTATGGAAGATTTCTTAGGACCTTCTCAAGCTCCCATAGTATTATTCTAAGAGGCGGGTATGTAGTCGAGCCTTGTGATCTAGTTTAACGACACAACCCTATACTCGAATCTTAAAAAAGCGTGCTACGGGTACTTTCCAGAATTGGCCAGGGTAAGGTCACTATGTGCCTGTTACGTCCCTCTTATAAGTTAACAGCGTAGGCATCACTCGATCATGGTGATAAGTTAGCAATAGCAACGCCGAGGCGATAAACTCTTGCTAATACCGAAGTACCATTCTTTCCGTCCGCCTCATCTCAAACTTTACCAGAATTCAACCTCGAATTACGCGTGTATCCCAGGTAGATACCTTGCAATCCAGGCTCCATTGCAAGTGAGCTAAGGTGGAGAATTTGCCAAAATTGGCCTTACCAACCTATCGTATGACGTGCGTATGAAATACCTAGGCACTACGTCATGGATCGTTGCCAAATTCCACTGTTAGCGCCAGCACAACACCTCATCCATCTCGTATAAATATAGAAACATCCGGGGTTCGACGTGGGGCATCGAGCAATGCGGAATCTCTTTATGTAGCCAAGCTGACTTCCCTAATACATAGCGTAACCCTTCAAAGCCACGGGGTTAGCATTTGTCGGAATGTATGGGGACTCCAAGGGCAATACGACGAAAACTTACCCCAGTCACGCTAATCGACTGCCCGGTAATCCAAGCACCATCCTTTCCAGCGAGGCTAGCCACGACATTTGCAACTTCAGGCACCGTACCCAGTCGATTTCCAATAGGCGTTTGGACTTTCTGAAGTGCCACGATGTCCTTCGGAATGTTGTCAAGCATATCGCTCTGAATTGGCCCAGGTTCAACACAGTTGACCGTCGTTCCATTGCCACCCAATTCAGCAGCCCAAACTCGGGTCAAGCCCTCGAGCGCGGCCTTTGAAGAACAATAGAGTCCTAAATCCTTAAATCCTCTTCTCGCGCCAACTGATCCTATGTTGATAATACGCCCGTTGCTATTCAGGTAAGGTAGGATCGCCTGTGTCAAGAGTATCGTGCCGCGCACGTTCAGATTGTAGACGTCATTGTAATCATCCACTGTCAGCTCCGCCAAAGACTTTACCTTTTCCACGGCGGCATTATTGACGAGAATGTCGACCTTGAGCTTATTTTCGCTCCACTCAAGGAGACTATTGACAAGCGACTGGGCCCCGTCGAGAGTGCTCAAGTCGACGCGTAGAGCAAAGGTACGGGGCTTGTGGGGAAGTGTTCCAATAGTTTGACATATCTCGCTGACAAGAGCCTCACTGCTCCTGGATACATATGTCAAGATTATCTGAGTTCCAAGTCAGTCATTTTCAGTCCAATAAACAAAACAAAACATATATCCGATGGGGGCCTACCTCTGCCCCTCGGTTGGCAAGCTCTAACGCGATGCCTTTCCCAATGCCCCTGGATGCTCCAGTCACTAGGGCAACTTTCCCGGAGAGTGGAAGACTATAATTTGACATGTTCCCGATGCCGAATATCTCTTGACTTATCATAAGCGGTTCTAATAGGAGTGCAATTACTCGCGGTCTAGGCAAGACTTCATTGTAGTTATACTCTTAAATACTTGTCTAAACCAAGATAGTCCCGATACATTAATTCCTAGATTCGGCTTTGGGGAACTAAACGCCGATAAGTATCACTATGTCCGATGCTCTATCTATGTCATTGCTACCGGCGCTTAAGGAGTTGCTAGGGGTTTCGGCCATAGTAAATGAGTTCAAAATCGACTTCAACCTCGACCTGTCGGGGACAATCATCCATTCCTAAGTTATGCCATTGTACTTGTCGGTCTAACATACCCGCATGCCATTGTCTAATTATCTCCGGCAGTTTCAAGATACGCATTCGTCCAGGCTTCTACGTTGACAAGTAAAGCTTGTCGGAGTACCCACATGGGCATCCAGTCTGGATCCTCTCGGAATCAATAGGACTAGAAATGCGAACAGTAGCGTATTCCTTCTCAAGATTCCAATCAACGAGAGCTCCAGTATTGATCGGAGTTGGAATCACCATTGTCGGGATCTCGGGTAACTGTATGCTTTAAATAGACCAATGGAGCTTTTCATAACCATATGAATCAGGGTATCACATTCATGCGATATAGAGCTAAAGTGAAAAAAAGGAAAAAAAAAAGAAATATATACATTCATTGCGCTAGTCTTAAGTCGTCTATATATCCAAGCATATCCCGTTTCTCATCACATACACGTGCAAATTCCAAGAGTAGTCTCCAAACATAGAGTAACATGTCCTCTCTTCTGAGCACTTTGGAACCCCATGACCTGCCTTCCTCGGCAATGAACTGCGCCGACTTGTCGCCCTTCCTATCCCTGGTGAAATAATCAAGGATGGCATATAGGTCCTGAAATGTATTGTCCATTGGGGCGTAATGTAGCCAAGGCACAAGCCGGTCGTCGTGCCATTCAGCGTAGATAGTAGCCTTAAGCGGAATCGAGGTGGACAGCAGAAAACCCCTGAACCTAGCACTGAAACTATTTCCGTCCACATCGGGCATGAATTTGTATTTATACTGTTCCTTCATGGGTATGCTTTCCACCTCGGAGAAGTACGGCCTGACGTAGGTGCAGTTAGAATCGGCCGGAAAGCAGAGCAGGTTGACAAATCCCGCGTTAGAGAACTCTTCTAACCAGGTGCCAATGGTCCCCTCTCGCCTTCGCGGGAAGTCGTATTTCTGCACAGGCGGCATCTCAAATGTCATGGCACGAGAACTATTCTCTTCCATCACAGAAACCGTCGTCCCATTTAACATCTCGATGAGGCGGTGACGCTGGAAATGCGACCAGTTCTCCTTCTTGTTACGACCGCCAGACGCAACACCGCGCCACACAACGCCGTCAATCTTCTGCCTCCAAGGCGGACCGTGTGTATCTCCGCCTGAATAGAACGGATCGTCTGTAAGATACATGGCGCCGGGAATGAGGATCTCGTTATTTACAGGTAACTTGCATCCGCCGAACAGAGGGATGAGTTCCTTAGTCGTCGACAGAGATAGCGGTTCAGCAAACGTGCCATGCAGACCGCGGATGTGGGGTTGGACACAGGGGTCCATGGCCGCAGTAAAATTACGGACGTAACCTTTGTACGAGTAGTCCGGGTCCCAATCGTCTGGAAAGACGGGCAGCTCCTCCAAGTTTTCGATTGGTGCGACATTGCGAGACGGAGAGTCGGGAGCGCAGGCAACTCGTGTAAGGTTCCAATAACTTCCTCCTAACCACTCGGGATGATAAGGTTTGACATCGTCGCCCTTGGCGTCAACTTTAGCTAGGCCGCTGTACTTGGTCACCACCTCGCCTAACGGTTTAACCGACCGGCTTCCTCGTTCTTTCTTTACAAGGCTCGTCACATCCTCCCACGGTACTATCAACCGAGACTCGTCCATATAATTGATGGGCATATCGACGTCCGGCAACCATGGCGCCGCCTCAGACACCAAGTTAGTCCAGAGCTGTAGCCACGGGACTTTGCCCTCTGTGTTTCCTAAGCCATTGGCGACGCCGTTACGGACACGGACGACATACTCCCACGACGAGGCTCTTTCGGCAGTCGTCTGAGGGTCGAGGCCCCAGAACGGCGCAATGTCGGCGTATATTCGATCGAAGAAAGACTCGACGATGATCGCATCGTGCTCCGTCGCATACTTAAACCAGGCATCGAAACCCGGAGGTGGGTGTCGCCCTCGTCGTTCGCGGTATCGAGCAGCGGCTGTGGGGAGATCGAAGCTTCGCTGCTTGAGGAGGTTCTCGTGGAACGTGTGCGCATCGCTAATGAGCTGGTCGATGGGATGGTTCGCCGTCCGATTCCAGAAGTATTCGAAGTAATGCGACCCGCCGTCGCGGAGGAATCCTTCTGGGCGACGGAATAGGAAGACGCCGGAGAGTGTTATAGAGACGATAAAAGCAATCGTAGCATATCGAAGTATAGTCTGCCATCTCAGCGAGCATATCCGACTATCCGGAAGGCTGGCTAGCCAGTCGCGCGGGCTACGAGTGCTCAACATCGAGTTGCGCACGATAAAGCACACACCTTATGGGAGATTACTTTTTTTTTCCGGATACCTCGACCGATTCTTCAAAATACCGATCTAGCGCACCTCATGATGGTGGCTACTATGCGAAAGGAAGCAACTTAGCAGACCTTAAAAATTTTAACGATCGATGGAAACCCGACTGGAGCAAAGAAAATTCGACGTGGTAAACCCAGCGATACGGAATTTTGGAGAGGTTTTTCCCATTAACACAATTGTCGATGTCGCCCCTTTGACCACATTCCTCCCTCCTATGTACATAGGTGTGTACATAGGTGTAACCCACCCTATCCTCTACCGTACTAGGTACGGGAGCCAAATTTATCATGTTGCCTGCTATTGCAACAATGTTAACGCAGCTTAGGTCGACGGACCCTTCCAACAGCACCAATGAAGGGTAGCGTTGAGGTCTTGGCTGAATCCTTTAAGCTCAATGTGTGATAGTGACAATATTGTACTGACTACAACGATAGAGCGTCCAAGACTGCCGATCATCTGATCAAACTGGAGAGCTGATCAAGTACTCGGTACGAAATGCTAGAGCCAGGCGAAAGAGAGGCTAAGGTATGAACCATTCCAGACAATCTATTCTACCTACGTATACTGCATACGTATGTAGTGTGCAAATGATTAATGGTCATCTCCCACAAGGCTTCGCCCAGATTCCTTCAGCCAGTTGTGTTGCGCCGTCTAGCTATTGCTCCCCCACTCACTACCCTAGTTCTATGTAATCTAGAACAGTGGAACAGGGATCGCCGTGAAGATCCCCAGTTCCTCTCCATCACATATGTGGGTACATAAGATTTCCAGTTAAGTATCCATACAGCCCATAGTACCTGTTCAGCATTTCAATTCGGGTTCGACCAATACGGAATAATGCATATCATTGATCAAACCTCATTTCACAATTCAAAACGATAGTCGCTACCACTAGCTAATCGATTCCAGTAGATATTCTACGCCGGCACCGCCGACTCTTATTTCAGCACAACTGTTACCATAGCCCTTCCGGGCACACTAACTGTAGCCGTTCCTCCATTTACTGACATAGTCAAGTCACCTATGTCGTGACTGTTGTCGGTTACGTACGCAGCCGCAGTGCTTGAGTTGAACCCGCTGCCCCCATTGACCTTGACCTGAATGTTAGTCGCTGACCCTCCGCTATTAATGACCTGAACCGCGATCGAGCCGTCGATATTCTGGAATGCCGCCGTGCGGATGCCTGATGCTGCCCCCTGGACACCCACGCGAATTGCACCGGGTCGAACGAATCGACTCCATTGCCCAAAGGCCCAGAGACGTTTTGAGGGAGTAACTTTATCGCCATCGATCCGGACGAGTTTTGAATTTGTCGACCCGGTCTGGGCCCCGATCCAGTAAAGATAACCAGAAGCATTCGCGTTGACGAGCGCCGTGTAGATGTTGTTGGCCCAGGTCATACCGTCTCCAGCACCGCCATTACTGTACCACGCTCCTTGCCATTGCCCGTTCAGGTCGGCAGCTTCCGTCTGCCAAACGCGATGACGTGTGTTCATTGGCGACCCGGGAGAGGACGTATAAGAATGCGCGGTAATGGTTGAGACGAAGTTATCAACCGAGCTTAGCTGGCCTAGCATACCTGCTTGGCTACTCCAGCCTTCTGTGTCGCAGCAATTAATGCCGACCGAACTAAGATTAGCCTTCTCGAGGGTAGGACCAAGTACTTTGATAAAATCCGCCGCTTGCGAGCCCGATAATCGCATCGACGCATAACTCGTCCTAAATTGGTTCGCCGTATGTCAGCTAATCACTCTGCTAAATTCCTAATTTTCCCCTGCAGGTATACTAACGTGAGATCTGGTTCGTTGACAAATCCCAGGTGCGTTATTGTCACATTAGCTTCTAGATAATACTTGACGTATTGCACTAGATAATCGGCATATGCTTGCCTCCAGTCGCCACTGGAACATGAAGCACCGGGCACTCCACACAAAGTGCCACCATTCGCGTCATTATTGTTGGTCTTCATATATCCCGGAGCACTCCACGCGTTGGCATAGATTATCTTAACTCCTCGCTTAACGGCCTCCTGTGAAATCCATAGCTGCTTATTATCCGAACCGTCCCAGACATAATTAGGTGGACTCGATGGTCCCCCTGGGCTTTTGGGTTGTATAGAGACCATGTGATCGGAACTCATATCTGGCGACGAACCAATACCATTGCGAAGAATGGACAAGCCAGCTCCTTTTGTCGTGCTGAAGAGGAGGTCAAAGGTATACTGCTGTTGCTCCTCTGACAACTTAGATATCTGCACGGCTCTCTGAAATGCCTCTGAACAGCCGAAGCCATCGATCGTCTGGTACTTTTGGTCAAGGTTTACGGTGATCGTACTCCCTGACTGTCGGCTTTCCAAACTTGCAGTCCTGGCGAAGACCGTAAGTGGCAGGGAGAATGTCCCGATTGTTAGTAGTAGTAGACGCATCGTAACAAGTTCGACAGGACATGCGAGTCGCTCTACTCAGCGCGAAACTTCACTGGGTCATAGCAATAAATATACTACACATTTTGTGGACGTCGTCTTTGATGTTCTAGACCATTTAGATTTTATCCATATCCTCATGTCTTGTTGATAAATTGCCCAGAATTCACCGCATCTCCGTAATCACTTTTGCCGATCGAGGCAAAAGTAGGTGTCACTTCGAAGGATTGGCTTCAATTATTTTCGCAAGGATTCTCCACGATTTCAAGGTTGCATCAGGTCTAAGGTGCGGTTAAAATCGCGAGCTGCTGTCTGCCCTAGAATCAATATACGTAGCTCAGTATTATTACATATCAGCAGTTCTCATTGGCGTCTAGTGGCTTACGAGCTCTTGCTCAAGACCATTCTCCAACTTCTTTTCAGACCTGGCGTGATTCTTAACCATGAGTCCATCTTGACCAGAGCTGCACGGCCTCAGATGTAGCCGCTGATTTTCCGTCTATCCTCAATTAAACATACGGCTCGTCTCGACTGTAATCTTGGTTTTGGCCGACTCCTCATCACCAATTCGTGATGGTTGACTAACGCGCTTTATACGCGAGAACTCGAAAAACATGCGTCTTAATAACATCATTATTTATAGATAAAATATCGATCACCTTATTTGAGTAGAGCATTATGTGAAGTTGAGGGTCTCACGTCATGGGTACCTAGGTAGGTAGACAAGCTGAATAAAGATAGATGTCAAGGTTCATCCTTTTATAGTCGATATATTGGCTAAGCGCGGCTTCATTTGTAACCAGAATTACGTTTGAGTCTTGTAGTCAGCCTGTCTAGATGGCTCAGCGGGCTCCGAGGTGCGGAAGGGAAAAGATGGCGCATGGGTCTGTTGAAGAATAATTATCAAAGTTAATAGTTGAGGAAAATGGTCTCCTGCATCCACGGCTAACATCTAGTTAACGATTTCCATAATTGATGGATCCAGTAGATGACAAATACAGTGCCCGGAATAGACAGCATCCATCAGATTCAGCGTGCTACTACCGGCAACATAGGAAATTCAAAGGATGCTCGAGCCCTCATAGTAAGTGCCCAAAATATGCGAGATCAGCTATGACAAAAGGCGTGGGTGGTTGTTCGATCGATCTGGGAGTTCCGCTACTGTGTTTGTATATAAAGATGTTCGTAGTTGACAATTACCCCGGGTACTTACTTATATCTTCTATATACGCAGGGAGGTGCTTGGGGAACTTGAGCTATAGCGACGCTATGTCAGCTTTAGACGCGCCTGGTGTTCCGTTTCCTCTGTAGAAATTCAGCTTCTTTATCCTTGCGCCATTGGCAGCTCTCAGCGAACTCGCATGATCGGCATTTGTAAGTCTCTTCAATGGAAACGCCTTCAGCATCCTTCTCCCCTCGCCACCATTTCATATTCTCTCTTATGTACCCCTCTAATGCCTCGGGATCGTTGGGGAAACAATTGTTCCCAAGAATACGACCGTCATCTCGATGGCGGTACTGAACGGTGAGAAGATCACCTAGCGTCGCGGCACCTTGTGGGAACGTCACCTGAAGTTCTGATTGTAGCAACGGTAATATCTGTGCTATAGATCGGTACCTTATTAGATCCGGAGGCGATTCATCGAGTTCTTGTCCACCTTGGGAAGAGTGAGTGGTCGACGATGCCCTTCCCAAGTCTGAATTGGCGTCATAGAATATTTCATCATGTAGGTCTCCTACCTGGGCCATAAATGCGTCGGAGAATAAGACACTAGGCCTGATACCATATCGATCTAGTATAGCAGCGAAATCTACCACGCCTGAGGCCATTTCCCCTAAGAGACGATGATACAAGAATAACTGAACCCTAGCCGGTCTGAGCGCGGCGCCAGTAGGCAGCCTGTCCGATCCACGGGTTTTGACGTCAGTCAAGTAAATTTTCTTTCTCTGTGGTTCCAAATAGTCCGTTATTTCAGCCTGCGGCTTTGAGTAGGGTGAAACGAAGCTCTCGGATACTTGTGACAAGCCAAGCTCTTGTTCAAAGGCGACATTTGGACTTGTATGACTGACTTCGTCAATGATGCCATTGACTATTTGCCCTTCAATAATCCCCCACACTTCGAGTTCTCTGGTCATACCCGCGTCCCTAAGTGTGCGTAGTCCTTGGATAACGTTCCATAGCCGCAGCGCAAAAGCCTCTTCCTTGCTAGTTATGTTGACCTGGACAGTAGTATGTACTTGATCTTCTAAGGTCTGATGGACACGCGTGCCGCCTCGCATAGCCGCAGTTCTTGTCTTCCTTCCTCCAGGAAGTAGAGTAAGTGTGTACCAATATTGTAGCTCACACCAGGCGCCGGAAGCCAAGTCAGATACGGTTAGCGGCTTCTTCGGGAAGGAGCGAAAGCGTTGTAGAGGCGATCGAGAGTCTTTCGCAGGATCAACGGACACGGGCTCGGGTGAAACATCAGATTTCGGAGTAGATATATCGCGGCTTACTAAATGCTGCCTGTTAGTTAGACACGCCTTACGTTAGACGTACGTACGTAAACGTGGTTTAGGGGACGTACAGTCCGGGTACTGGACTCCGCCCGATGGCATAGATGATGGCGCCTGAGTAGTCGGGCGGGTAGTAGAGTAACTGGTATACCCTCCACGCTTAATTGTGGGTGTCTTGGTCTTGTTAGCATCCTCTGGGTGACCGGGAAGACTTGCGACGCGACGCTGGACTCCCGTTTCAAAGGCCGACAACGGGATATATGGCTCATCAGCAATCTTAGCAACCGCGTCAGCGGGTATGGAGATTTGCGTAGGATTCCAGCTAGAAGCGGTAATCGCGGAGTTATTCGGCGGGGTAGCATTGTTCCTAAGGTCCTCGAGAAGCTGATTCACGATATCCTCCTCCTCCATCGAAAAGTCAGATCCATAGTCACTCTCGCCGGAGCTACGGCTGTCCAACATTGAAGCGACAGAGGTGGCCATATGTGTGTAGGTAGGTTTCTAGTAGAGCATCACAGTATGTTTAACCGCCGGGAACCTGATAAGACGGTGGCAGCATATACATCAACAGGTAAAGAAGGTGTAGCGAAGCTCAAGCCGAATATGAAGGGCGCAAAAGTGTGAAGCACAGAAGTCAGAATCTGAGTCATGATCGACCAGTTCTCATAGATTGACCCAACATGACGGAGGGCTGGTTGACGGTTCAACAGCAGGTACCTTGGGCAGTTGTGGAACTTTTGAATTCAAAGTGACCGCGGGTTGAATTCAAATGGGAAAACAAAAACACCCTTGGTGTTACAACGGAGGGGCGATCCACGAGGTGGACCCGACTTTGGACGCGCTAGATTAACCTTATCCTACCGCGCGATCACATGCCCCGCAAGATCCTAGGCGGTTGCCTGCAGGATTAGGTGCATCCATATAGGTACCCATACGCAGCCACAGATCCTAAGTACCGTACATGCAAATTCCCCATTTTCTAATGCGCGACAGCGGTTTCATGCTTAATTAGGTACTGCTACCCGTTAATCCGCCTTCCGCTTCCAGTCATCCTACCTACATCATACCTCGTATTGCCTACCTACATATGTACAGTAGTAAAAAATACTCTGCTGCTGCCTTCTTCACTTCATACCCCTTAGCAATAAAGGGTCATATCACCTAGGTACATATAGAGATACCCATCTGGATGCCCCCATGTATACCTATGGTTATTCACCACGGATAAGCCACGTGGCTAATATTCTCAGCTGTCGATTAAGAGCGCCATTAACCCTTGCCTACGTCTAGAATACTAGCTACCTACCTGCACACTACTCAGGTCAAGCGTGAGGGACTCTAGGTACGGTTGGATGCCTTCTTCTAAAACGCGATGCGGACGTAATGAGCCTGGGTCTCAACACGAGGCGACGTAACTAGGCAGCAGGGGAATACAAAAGCAACTGGAACTCGACCACTTCATATTCAGATGCACTAGTCCAAGTGACCAAGTGACTCTCCAATCAAACAAGGGTTGACGAGCGGAAGCATGTTCACTCTCTACCACCTCTAAAGTTCCGGTAGTCAGCAACATATGACTCAATTCGTTGTGTTCTCTGTACATCAATAGTCCTCCTATCTACCTACTATAGTGGACAAGTCGCAATCCTCCAAGTATCAGCACAATGGACATCATCTATCGTACTCATGTGTCCGATCTGGACTGCATCGAGTTGAAGCAAGAGGCGCCTATTTCTCAACTTCGTCCTTCCGTCGGGGTCACTTTCGAGACCTTGCCACCTGAATTATATCTACTCATCAGCCAGCAACTTACGTATCCCGATGCTCTATCCCTCAAGCACACCAATAGATACTTCTATCATCTTGTCGATACCGGTCTCCAGCTCAAGGTCGATTGGCTAATCGAGCGCCGAAGTTTACATCTGGAATGCCCAAATAATCATCGCTGTGACCTAGGAAGCGATCTGAAGTTCTGCAGAGGCAGCGTTAGGTGAGAATTGAATAGCTTGCCTATCCTCAGTGAAATGCTAGGGCGGCAACAGCGCCATCTGTACAGACATGACTAAGTATGCTTCTTAGGTTGCTCATGCAGCGACGCCGTGAACACATCGAATGTGAATCACGCCCCGGTCTAGGATGTCTTGTTTATGGGACGAAGAGATGTGCACATCAACGACAGCTCAGAGTACGGGTTAAACGTTGGCTACGTTCTCGCCTTACTGTTGAGCTATGGTGGGTTCTAATGGCATTGATTCCGGTACTGTGCGGAATTTTTTGGGTGACAGAACTCACGAGGTGGCAAGCAAGAGTATGAACATAGTACCATTACTCTCTATATAGAGGGAGCAGATTTTTGGGCAGCCGACTACTTCCAACTAATTCAACAACCTACCTAGTACCTAGTTCTAAGGCTAGTGAACATCCATATGTTTATCTATATGCAAAGGTATCTAACCTAACCATGGCGTCAATTCAGGCCCTAAACCCTTATTAGGATCCCATGAACTTCGAATGGTTGGATTCTGGTTCAGGCTTCCCCTTATAGTTGATGAAATCTGGTGCCTGGGCAGCATAGGAAGGATATTGCTGATTTTGATATTTAATTCGAACTACCAGCTTAGAATCAACTGTGATGTTAGGAATAAATTCTACAAAGTCGCCTTTTTCTTTGCGCAAAAACCTAAAGCTACCTACTTACCTTGATAGGTACCTAGGTGGGTACGTTCAGAGTAGGTAATGCCGGCCTATAATGAGTAGAGAAGCCGAGTTTCTCAATGTGATTATTAGAATCGGTTGAAGAGAGTCCGCATAGTAGATTCAACGTATTTAAAAACATTACTAGGTTGGTATTTGGCCACAACATCTGTGACATGAATATACCCATCCTATAATGGATAAGATCTGCGACTTGTGAATAGGGGTCAGGGGTACAGTATAAAATTACAGTATTGTGGGGAAATGCGCACATGTCTCATCGAAAATCTCAGGCCATTGAAAAGCCTCATTTCCGAGTTTGTTGTAAAAAGGTTCAATCAGGTATCAAGAAAGGACTTTTTTTTTGCTTCTAGGTCCCTAACCTAAATACCATACCTACTCGGTTCTCAACTCGCAATTCATTATCTCCGCCATCATGTCTTCAATACGATACGTGTTAGACAAGGTGTACCTCGCCTACTTTCTCATTCACATCCCGATTCTATTCTGTACGTGACTGACGGTCCAAAGCTTTATAGACCCCGACCTATTGGACTTTTTTTTCTAATATCCACAGGTGTCGACCTCGTACCTCTCTACCCAGCTTCTCTCTGGGTTCCTCCTTCGTCGCCACTACATTTCTTATATAAGCTGCGGGTATACTACATAGAAACGTACAATGACCAGTTCTTTGCCCCGCCACCAGCTGCTATACCAAGCTTCTTCCCACTGTTCGCGTTCCTAGAGCTTGTGTTCCACCTGCCGGTGTCGCTCTGGGCGGTACGCGTGCTCTCCGGCTGCAGTCGTAGTCATTGCGGTGTCAAAGAGAGCGGACTGAACGGCCGGGCTGAGTTGTTACTTCTTGTGTACGGCATCGAGACGGCGCTAACTACCGCAACTTGCATGTATGAGGCATTCCTCTGGGACCCAGTCGTAGTGACTGCACAGCAGAAACTGGTGTTGCTAGGTGGGCTGTATGGCGGGTACCTTGCTATTGGTAAGTCTGACACAGAGGGGATTTGGCGCATATGAATCAAGTGAGAGCAGGTTCCAGCTAACTATAAAATAGCGATGCTCCTAACCGTCGACATGTATGCGCGGTTGCTTAAACGTCTCGAAACGGCTGACGTTAGGAAGAAAGTCCAGTGACTATGGGATTAGTATTTGACTAACAAGTCTGTAATCTTACACTGCTGTTGGAGAAATCGAACTTTCGATGTTTCATAACTATAACTGCCTTTTATTCTCCTGGTTTTGGTATCATTACAGTAGCCGTCTGTCGGTACAACCGACAAGCCTTGGGCCATCTCGACACGCATGATCCCTCATCATCTTCGTAATATATACAACAACCCATTGAGACTGACACGATGATACGCATCTCAAAAAATCCGTTCAATCCATCCTCTTTGAATAGCCCCATCCGTTGCCTACACCGTTCATACCATAGCCCAATGGCGTGGCACCGCCGAGACCTCGACCCTTCAATCTCTTAGGCAGTATGATGCCGAAGAAGTAAACACCCGAAACAAGGACGCCGGCGATGAAGGACACCAAGGAATAGAATATGGTGCTAGCGTAGATATGACCTCCCATCCCCTGCCACTCGACCTTGCCCTCGGTCTTGGGGAGGGCCGGTGTCGGGAACCACCTAACACTAAAGCTTAGCGGTAAGGGGTCGCCAATAACCAGTCTCTTAGTAAAGCTGCCCTCCATATGGCTGAGCGGGCTTGTACTGTACGCGGCGCCGCTATCAAGGACACCGCTATCGTGGGGGTGGATGTGGTGTTTCGGGGTGCTATGCAGCAATACATTCAGGTGGGTGCTGATATGTAGATGGCTCAGCTGCCAGGTACCTGCAAGTGCGAATACTAGCGGTATGTATTCTTGCTCGTAGGGCTTCTCGCCAATTATCTCGACGTGAGCAGGTGGACGGGCGGGTAGGCGACAGGCAAGAGGCGCATCACTATGGACGTAAAATTCCAGCAGGTGAAAGAAAGGATCGTCTATCATGGGTATGGTACAGTTTATTTCGCCTTCGACGCCGTAGTTAAACTCGAGGGGCTTTCCGGTCTCGTTGCAAATCGGAAAGGGAATCCACTGGATCTGGTCTTTGGCATCTTGGATATGTTCGCCGGTCTCTCTAAAAGACAAATCATTAATCGGGAATAGAGAATAAGATGTGTATAGAAAACCCACGCGCTTCTATTCATGCACTCAACAGCAATGGGTGCGCCATAGTGGTAGGAAGGTAGAATGCCTTCTTTAAGACTGGAGCTCGCCGTCGCAATGGGGACAAATGCAAACAATGCGCCCAGAACGAGGTGCATAATTGAAGGCATAATCGGTCACCTCGCTATCGATATTATGACCGTAATAGGAACATGTCGAGGCTTAGTAGGAGGTATTGTTACAGCGACGCTTTGTCAGACATTCAAGCCGGGCAGAGACAAAGGGCAAAACGACAGCTGGAGCCTTGGTCGAAATTCGGTTCAACGCGACCAGCGTTGGGAACCGGTTGATCACTAACGATTCGAGAGAAGATGCGATTTGAAGATACGTATCATTCGTTTCCATCTTTTATCGATAATCGCTCACC
>JAMAKT010000015.1:64188-94973 GCA_023628415.1 Hypoxylon sp. PDH2405
ACCTTTTTATTTTTTTTCAATTTTTTTTCTTTTAACTATACCCCCCCCCCCCCCCCCCCCCCCCGCCTTTTACATATGTTGCGTACATTTGAGTATCGCTAATAAGCGAGACGATTATTTACCTACCTGACATAGGTGCTCTAATGGATGACATAATGTACTTTTCACTTCCAAGCTTAACATGATCAATTTAGTATACGTATTACTTCAACGTTGTTATCAATCTGTGGGTAGTCCTCGTTGCCTTTCCTTTCCCATTCTCAATCATAAGGTCAGACATACAAAGTTAATACCTATGGATATCTATTCTCTTCCATGGCTAGGTACCTACCTACCTAACCTAGGCACCAAGGTACCCTTACTCAAGAAGGCTTCTGGCACGTAGCGAGGATGACGGTCCAATCCAGGTCCCATCCTTGATCGTTATGCTTCTCCTTGAGATGCTTTACGATATGGTCATCCAGCATATCCTTCGCCTTCAATTTGCTCTCATCGCTCCAATACGTGTTCACCATCCAGTCCTTCATCATCCTGTAGCTCTTGAGGTAGTCCTCGGCACTATGGACACGGACGACGTGAGGGACCGTCTTAACGCGGATGTTTTCGAATCCGGAGGCCCTCAACTCCTTTTCCACGCCATCCGAATCTGTCCATTGGGGTTGCCCGTGGAGCGCCATCGGCACGGGGTAGGGCATCGGCGCATCGAAGGGCAACGCCTCGAAAGCTGATTTCATATCGGGAGACCAGCCCTTCGTATCCTTATGCCAGACACTAAAAGCGAACACACCTCCCGGCTTGAGCAACCGCATAGTGTCTGGGGATCCATTAGCAACGACTTCTTCCGATTTAACACACTTCCGTTCGCCTACCTTGCAGCACAGCCTCCGGCTTTGGAATTATGTGCATAGCAAAGTTAATGGTTACGTGCGAAAAGGATCGATCCGGAAAGCCTGTATGCTATACGAAAAGGTTAGACGCACTGTCTCCATTACGTTGCAAGGTATACGTATCAACGAACCTGAGCGTCGACGACAGCCGTCTCAACATTAACCCAGCCATATTTGGCTGCCCGCCTCTTTACCGTTTCCACGAGGTTTCCATTGACGTCGGCGCATACTATCTTACTCTCGGACAGGACTTTCCTATCGATATGGTCTTGCAGGTGTGCCACGATGGGACCTGTCCCGCAAGCGTTGTCCAGCAATGCGAACGGCTTGCTGGTGGACTCGTCAAGACCTGCCTGCGCGAGCAACTTTGCCGCAGGGCCCCTCATTATTCGCTCCCCGTCGGCGATAACTCTCTCTAGTTCCTCATCGGACAAGTTACCAGCGAACTTCCCATAGAGCTTTTGTAACTCTTTCTCCTGAGTGGTTGCCATGGCGGGTACTTGGTCGGTGACAACTTTGAATGCTTCAATACGTGACAAGAGATATGCTGTATTTCAGTACACGCGAAATGGACTATGTACTCTGAGATGTGAAAGTTTCATGCAGTTTACTGGGCATCGACCCTATTTTGTATACACGAGCGAGTGCCCATCTCAGACAAAGTCGCCGGAAAGTCTCCGAGTTGGGGGCAGTGACGACAAACCTTGAGGGCCATGACCTGCTCACATACTTATTGTAAGTTGGCAACCTTTTCATTCCTAGTGCTACATGCATATACTAACTCCATATAGTTCTTTGCGCCTCATAGCCGAAGTCTTCATTTGTCCCTGATCATGAGACACGTCCATCCTTCGTACCCTGTGCCTAAAACATATTGTACACTGCGCCGCATATTTGCCTCAATGAATGCAACCAGAAGAACTGAAACAGAAAGAAAAATGATAATAAACAATCCGACTAAGGATCTGTTCTTATCCAGAATTCTCAAGTATCCTTAACGCCGAGCACTTTCGTTAAAACTCAGCGCCCAATTTACACCTTGCCAAATTGAAAAGAAGCTGACCTCCAGCCCATCCTCGTTTTGAATTCAGAGTTGACACCCGGATTTGTTTCCTGTTTCCGTGAATCTCTACAGGCGTTTAGACGTCTCATCTGTGGAGCTCAGCTTTAGATCCAAGCCCATGCTTGGTCAATACGGGGTGGGACAAGCCGGAACGCGTGGTCGCATCAGACCCCTTGTCCTTATCGTTTGTTTCTGGAAGTGCATCATGAGCGAGATGGCCACCGCGCTTGCTCTTCGATTTAGCTGTTCGACCGGGATAAGGGGAAGGCGGCCGTCTAATTGGCGTGCGATCTTTCTCCGGCGGTTCCTGGCTTGAAGGCAGGGCGAACTTGACGTGCCGCTTCATCATTTCTGAGGTACTGGTATCCGAGTCTGACTTGTCAAGGGGCTGAGGGTAAGGTGAAGGGGGCCTGAAGCGAGCTGATCCCTTTCGTCCACCTGATCGACCTCTCTGGGCTGGACAATTCGATGTGGTGTATTCCGAATGGTTGTTTTGCGTGTCAATCTCGAAGCGAATGTGCCTGGCGCGAGTCTCAGCTAGGGCAGTCGATGGTTCAGATCCGCGAGTCGGTCTCTGAGAAGGCGCTGGATTACTATACCCTGCTCGGAATGGCAAACGGGCGCCCCAAGAGGGAATAGAAGGAAGGTTGCTCGACGACTGAGCAGGTTTGCCTTGGCTTGGCGTCATGGTGACTGAGAAGCTTTGAACTTGGCGAGGAACTTCAGACGAGTCCACCTAAGTTCGATATGCTCGATGATCTGTGAAGATACGCTTCGCGGATAATGTTCGAAGGCGAATGGAATGGCGAAGTGACTCAATTGCTAGGGGTAACAAGCCAGCAGGAATTCAGGGTGCTGAACGCGATTGATGAAATACCAACGGGATGGACCCAATGGTGAGTCTACAATTATGCGCGGCTAGTTAAGTCGATATATGGACGTAGTCAATGATTAATTATTGAAGGTGGGAGGGATTGTTATTTATATGCCTTGTATTTGACATCGGAGATACCTTAGGTGGGTAGGCATTTGAGTGCCATCTGTGGCTGATGAATTTATGAAAATATGGTTTAGAATGAAGTCTACATAGAGTTGGCCTTCTCAGAGGAGATAGTCATTTAGCACTTAACATGTTTTCTCCGATTCTTTCAAAGTTGTGTAGCTGATTGCGTTAAGATTTGCCATGGTATGAGCGTTTTCTTGATATCAATACTCCCCTATTCCGCAAGAACTAGCCGCTCGGCTCGACACGGCTCGACACGCATCAAATCAGACTCTATTAACAAACATGGTGAAGCTATGCCATCCCGAGAGTGTGAGGCTCGGTGACGGTATGACTGGTTTAATAGTCGCTCCCTAATAGGTAAACTTACGTGACAAGCGGAAGTATATAATAAGCCTTAATCGAAGCTTTAAACGGATAAATTTAATCAAGACAACGACAAGGGCAAACTCATGCAATGTGGATGTATTTTGATTCAATCGGCCAGCAACGCAACAGTATACGTCTATATGACCGATCAGCTGATTAGCCTTGAAAACAAACTATTAGGACAGACACCCCGATTTCATAGCGGCTTCTGCCACGACGATTGATGTCGATCCTCACCTTCCAAAGAGATCGGACTCCTGGAACGCATGCTCATATTACCAGTTCATTGGTATACCAGAGTATCGTGAGGCCCAACCATCAAGTTTCTTCAGTGCTGTTGTATAGAGTCTTTCTATTCCAACACCTGATGCGTATTGAACGCCTAATATCTCAAACCTCCGAATCCTGATCTGCACTTCATACTAAGAATTGCCGTGTCTCAATAGAAGCCCATACTCCTGTTGGACACAGGCGAAAACACCAACCCCTCAACAGCTCGTCTTAATTCGGCCACTCTTCCTACCAGGTCCCAGATATCTGCTCCACCCACATTGTTAATGTTTGAATTTGCACTTAACCACCGCTCGCATTCAACCACCAAGTCGCTGACCCATGGTTCTAGTCTCGCCTCCGGCCGAGCATTTCTGTTCAGCTCGCGGACCCATTGGCCGGCAACATATATGATCCACTCGATGACTCTCGCTCGGCCGGCGCCACGGAACGGCACTTCCTGCGCTTCAAACATCTGCTCAAGGACACGCATTACTAGATCGTGGCTCACCCCCAAATTAAGGAAGACGATCACCGGCCAATTGACGTCGGCCCCGATTCTTGCATCCTGTGCGTTCTCGAAGGCGTACCGGCAAATCTCCGGCAGAAGAGTGGGGACAGGGAATATGAAAGAATCGTTGGAAGATCGATGACAGATATCTTGAATCTGGCCGACGAGGACCTCATACGGTTGGGGAGGAGGATCTCCAGCTTGCGCTCCACGCTTACGACGTTCTGCTTCATACGCCGACCACTGCTCTACAACGTTCTCATGGGTTTGCTGAATGAGACTACTCCAGGTTTGAGCAATGGTGGTAGAATTTCGGAAGTCGGCAACGTGGTATATAAGGAGGCAGAGGTCGTAATACCCGGCTTGGTCAGCGTAACCGTTAAAAAGCTAAGTGAAATATTAGCGACTGCGAAATGACGTACACGATTTGAATATTCTAAGTACTTACTTCAGATAGAGGTTGAATCTTGCCGTCCAAGGCTTCCTGGATCTCTAATTGACGCTCCGGAGGGATTCTGCTGTCAGCCTTCAACCTCTCTAACAAGTCATCCTGAATATGAGCAACCTCCAGTAACTCGGTAACTTCGTGGTTGAGGAGCTGTTGTTCTTGACGGCTAACACCAGTGGTCACAACACTAGCGTTAGTCTTCGCCTTGCTAAGTAAGATCAAGCGATTCTTAATAGAAATAGGAAAGTCGGATTGTGCAAGGTCAGCCTGGACCTTCGCGGCATCGAAATACCGTTGGCGCATCGTGTAAAATCTGCAAAGTAAGTCTGCATGCTCGAAATCCTTGGAGGCCAGGCGACGCAGGAAGGTGGTGACATGCGGCGAGTCGATGCTGAGAAGACGATCAGTCCATCCTTGCTGTATATACCATTCATAGAGATCAAAATGGAAGACCTCATCTGACGAGCTGCTGACGACATCATAAGCCTCAGCACGCTTGGTCGCAATCAGCGTCGGTTTTCCGTCAATCATTTCCGGTTCTCGGCTGGAAGCAGCGTCCAGATCCTGGAGGACACGGTGGATCAAACGATAACAAATTTTGCGCTCTTCAAAGAACTTTGCCCTTGGATCGCCGGCGGGCTTACCGTCGTTGACCCAGGAGAGAGCAGCGTTGCCCCGGTCCTTTTCATTGGCAACAACTAAGCATAACTGGATGGCCCCAGCATAATACCTAAGGCTGACATACTGTTCGACGGCCGACTCGAGGTTCGCCTGCGTAAGACTACTTGCAACCTTCTGAAAGAGTCTCAAGCTCTCGTGGAGAAGTGTGCGGGATGTATTCGGGTTCAGAGATGGTTCCGATGCCCTCTTAAGCTGCTCCTGTGCCTTGAAGATGACTACGTCGTCAGGACTGCAGAAACTGCCACATTTCCGCCGCAGCGCGTCTGCTACGGTCTCGACATTGGACCCGTTCTCGATATTTCGGTTGACGATGGCCTTCACTAGCACCTTCGCAAGCTCCTTACCACTATCCTGCGAAAAGAGCTGTTCGTACGTAAGCTCATGAAACTGTTGTCGTGACGTATCATCAAGGCGAGCGAATATGTCTGTGACTCGCTCCTCAAACAGCGTTGTGACGAAGGATATGCCTTCAGTGATACCCATCATTAGGGTTTCTAGAGCACGCATAGCTTGATGCTCGCCTTGGAAACCAAGTTCTTCCTGCTTGCTACCGGCTCTTTGTAGGTCTGCAGGTCCGGAGAGGCCTTGGATGAAAGCTCGATTCGCGTCAAGGAAATTCCTCAAACTCTCTACGCTCGCTTGAACTTCTTTCAACTTTCCGATTGGGATGACACTGTTGATGGTTAACGCTCCGCCAGCATCGACACCAACGTCGATGACCCGGGATTTCCAGAGCCTTCGGACAAGTCGACTGAGATATAAAGTCAGCGCAGCGTGGCGGGTAGAAGGTTGCACCATTTCAACTGTCGCTGGTTGCCCGTCCTGCTCGGGAAGTCTGGGATTTCCACCGTAGTTGATATAGACTTGTTTTGCGCGATCTTGAGTGGTCTGGTCGATGCCGCGACCTACTCCGGCGCGGCCATTGTCTCCTTGGCGACATGCAACAGCGAGCGCAGCGGTGATGGTCTCAACATGGCCATAAGCACTCCGAAACTTGCTCACCTCGGCCTTCACGCCTTCATCCCCGCTGGCATTCCTAATGACCAAAGCAAAAATGTCGACAAGTCTTTTTCGCCGTATTAGATGCACGCCTGTGTTCGTAAGAATAGCAAACTCGCTACCGTGGGGATCATCAAACTGAACGGCCAGCTCGTTCCCAAAACCCTGCGGCTGATTGCTTGCCGCAAAAGGCTTCGTGATGAGGCCGATGTCTTCAGCCTTACTGCCGATCTCGATCCAGTTGGCATGCTCATAGTACCGCAGAGTCTGAGTCTGGCGAGCATAATTGATCCGCCCACTGTCAGGAGCCGACATGAATAGAAAGTCAACCTCGGGCCGGTCCGGCTTGGTAACAAAATCTAGGAAATAACCCGGTGGAAATCGGACTCCTCGCCGGCTCCTCTCTAGAGTCCTTGATTGGATGTCTGCATGCTCGGGAAGACCGCCGAATCTATCTACTCTAGGTCTCCGCTGGTCAGAGGGTGGGAATTTGATGCATTGTAATTGCATGCTTTGAGGGGCCTGGTTCGAGGAGTTGAGGATGTAAGAGGCGGCACTCGTAGCGCTCATGAAAAGTCGGCACCCCGTATTTGTCAAAGCCATAAGATGAACCTTGGAATCCTCGATTGCGGAGATTGGACTAATGGATACAATGTCCATACGTTCATTGAGCAAAGGCGACGTGGCGCTGAGCATATGAGTTATATCGCGTAGGAAGTCATCTTTGGTCATTTCGATGACCTTGGTGAGCTTGTTCGGAGGCTCAATGTGGTAAGTACGTACAGTCGATGTGTTGGAAAGGGAGTAAAGTAGATTTCTACTGTCGTCGACGACAATATCCACAATATGCTCGCTCGTGGTCTTTCCCCAAAAGATTTGTGATGGATTGGGAACTGCGGCAGTCCAAGGACGATATGTGTGATTGATCTTCTCGGCTCTATTCGAAAACCATTTCTCCTCCTGCTGATACTTGAGCTCGTATATATCGCTATCAGATTGGCCGGAGAAGAAGATGCGGCCGTCCGCGGAGCCGGCAATAACATGCGCCTCGGTGCCTTTCAGGGGCAACGACATCTTGGTGCCATAGAGCTCGATGGTTTTGGCGCCACTCGGTGCATCTTTGGCAGCGACCCCTAGAAGGAACATTTCCGAAGTAGTGGCGACGACCAATATGTGTGTAATGATCTTGTTGAACACATCTGGCTTTGGGGCCACGAGCTTCACGGCGGTAATGCTATGTTGGCTGTCTTCGTAACCGATGAGCTCGGGGTTTGGATGCGTGTAGTCCCAAAGATAGAGAGAATTGTCGATGGTCACCCAGGCGTGGTTCAGCTCAGCGAACAGTCCCATCATGGTAGAAACCTCTGCCTTGTTATATTGCTCGAGGACATTGTTGGGGAGGGCGTACGTCGTAGTCTGCTGGAAAGGAGCCCACGGGGAGTCGATGCGAGTGAGGTCATAGTCGGAGGATGTTTCTGTGCGGGCCTAGTCAGTATTTGAGCTTGCCGACGAATAGTATATTATAGAATACTCACGTCTACAGTAGGAATCAAGCTGTGGATATTCGTCATCCCTAGCGAGTGCATTGTTGATGTACGTAGCAGCTTTGGCCAAGGGAGATTGAGGAGGCATATTTTGACTTTGGAGACCCTGGAGACCTTGGAGACCTTGGAGACCTTGTAGGCCTCGTATCATCGCTTGCTCCTCATCAGGATCAGTAGGAGCATCGAATCGGCCGGCAGAAGGAGCTGAGTTTTCTCGAAATAGGCGGCGGCGGACCGGATCTTGCTGGGAATTGAAGCGCGATGCGACAGCGGGAGTATGCAGGAAAGCGCCGGGCACGGCATGAGACGGCGTCTGTGGGAAAGCCATGGTGTAAGCAGTTGATTGCAAAACCAGGCGCGACAACGACGACGGGATGACCGCGTGTGGTGAAATCGGTCGACTGGAATGGAAGGGAATAGCCAATTGCAGGCGGCCAAAGCACCGCGATGCTATCGGGTCATCAACGGCGACGTCGAACTAGTTCTTTCGAATAGGAATGGGCGCGGGTGTACGAAGATGTTCTTTTCTATTTCGTGTCCAAGTGAAGAAAAAACTTGTTCCGCAGAGAAATAAAAAAGAAAGACAAAAGTTGGTAAAAGTCTTGGTTTCGTGAGGTCTGGGTCCAATTCCAGATCCGGCTCTTACCTAGATAGTGGTAGGTGTGAGAAGGCTGGAACTGGAAGTAGGTGAAGGCTAGCTTAGTTTTTTTTTCGAATGCGGGAAGCTTTGACAACACGCGCTTCACTTGCCTGAAGCTTCTCAGTCTTTTACGTTTTCGCGACTTGATCGCGCTAGTCCAAATCGGGTGTACTGTTTGGCAAGTGGGGTACTGTGTAACGTCATTGGCTGCTATCCTCCCGGAACGATAAGGATAAGGCTTTCCTACTGTGTCTGTGATTACTTAGAGGCGAAAGACCGATATACATATCAAATTGAAATTTTAGGAGAGGAATATAACCCCTAGAGTCGAGGAGTTAAAAGTAAATAAAACTTAGGCGTTCATTAATACTCAATGCCCAGATGAACATTCCTATTAGTGATCAGCTGTCATTATGTGTCTAGGTACAGAAGTCTCGTCCATTGCAACAATGCCTCTCTTTATACGCTTATACGCAAACCCTTATGAAACTCTGGACAGCTTCGTTAACTATTCGTATTAGCTTTATCTTCATTTCATCGCCTCTTACTCCTTCTTCGCGTTTCGGGCAGCCTTCCTCAAGGCACGATCTCGAATATCCATTTCCATCTTCAAGTTGACCCAAATACCAAACCAATGCCCCACACCAATGGTGTTCTCAATGGCCCAGGCCATCATCGCGTGACTCCAGTATGGTGTGTAAGTATATGCCATACTCTGCCACCCTCCAAGTCCCACCTTGCCGAGGGCGGCTCGCACGAATTGTTTCGGACCAGGTATCAAGAGACTCGCCCGTCGTACTTTGCTCATGGCCGTTGTGACGAGGTAGCTCAGACATAGTTGGACGTCTACGTTGCTCGGCTTCAACTCGGCGGCGAGAGCAGATGACCAGTATTGTAGGAATGCTTTGCTGCCCGAGTAAGTAGCTAGGTAGGGGGTCGGTATCCATCCGCCAAAGCTACCCATAGTAAGAATCAGACCACGCTTGCGGGCCTGCATACCCGGAGCAACAGCCTGAGTAACCTTTAGAGTACCAAGGCAGTTGATAGTGACGATGTCCTCGAGCTCCTTCTGTTCTGTAAGCAGGAAGGGGACGGCAATGCTGTGGCTCTGGCCAACGTTGTTGACGAGAATGCCAATGTCAAGGCCGGAGATCAATTTGGCGAGACGGGCATAGTCGGCATCATCGTCAGCGGAGAAGTCCATGTCGAGAACCTTAGTCTGCAACCCAGAAAACTTGTTCTCCAGCTCCTGAGACAGTGCTTCTAGTTTAGATAGCGTCCGCGATACCAAAACGAGATTGAAACCCTTGGCGGCAAGTTGAGTCGCAAATTCTTTCCCTAGGCCATCAGATGCGCCCGTCACCACAGCCCAGGTACCTTTCTTTCCATACTTCCTGAGCTACGAGGTAGGTTATACAAGCGTTAGACAAAGTGACGATTCCGGCATGGGAGAAAACCGCAAAGGTGCGTATATAAGAACTTACGTTGGTGCCGCTAAGGACGAAGATGCTTAAGAATAGACGGAGAAAGTCCAGCAGTTTGGAGGCCACGAACAGAGCTCCGAGACCAGCAAACGTCAACTGAACGCTCTGGGGAATTGACGCGATGACGTCGCTCACGGAATCCATTTTAAAAACAATCGAAAAGATGGGGATCCTCTATTGAGTCGTCTGTAGTATAGGGCAGGGTGTTATATCCCGCCCGAATAAGAGAGAGATGGAAGGAAAAGTTGAGATTTAAGATTATCGCGTTGTTGGGGTTTTAGCTCAGTGTGCTCAGTGTGTGACGGAGATCCGCGGCAGCGTGGTTGAAGCTAGGGCGGGTCTCAATGCCACTTTCAAGTTAGTTCTTGATTTTTTTACTTTTTCTTCAATGGTGTCTTTTCTTATTATGCTATGGGCTGCTACCCCTGATCGGTACCTGGCATCCCGGTCCGAAGCTCTACCCTTGGAGCTGGAAGCTTAGCGCGTTTATAGGTAGCCACTCATGAGTCGCCCATCGATTGGTAATATGGGGTTATCTTGAGGGATTCTTCTACCTTGACGGCCTCCAGAACCTTCAACTACATATATAACAATCCAATTGTCCGCATTGGTATCTTTGAAGCCAATCCCTATCTGATACCAATCATCAAAAACATCATGGACGTCCTCAAAGATTATCTCCCAGCTGCAAAAGGCTATCTGCCTTACTACTTGTTGGTGGTATGTGAACCCGTCTCGCGTGGCTTTACCCTCTAAACTATTTCCATCCCTTCTCACCGCTACTAACGAGGCCGAACCTATAGACATCCATCCTCGCCGTTGGTAACTCTCTTCAAAACTATCTGACGTTACACTTTTCACGGCGCCTCTACAACGGCCAATTCGTGCCCAATTCCTCGCTACCACCCAAGACAGCCACCTTCAACCCGGAAGACTCGACCCAGAAACTTGTGCCGGCCTCCTCGGCCTCCAACACCAAGGAAGCTCGCACCCAGGACCAGGTAACTCCCCTCGCCGCAAGGTTATTCGGCACCTATACAATCATCTCAGCCATCGTTCGCCTCTATGCTGCCTACAATATCCACCTAGCTCCCATCTACCAAATCACCATGTGGACCTACGTTGTTGCGCTTGTGCATTTCGGCTCGGAATTTGCAGTCTATAGGACGGCATACCTTGGTCCAATCGTGTCCACCTTCTTCTTCGCCACCGTCGGCATCGCATGGATGGCTAGTCAATACAGCTTCTACGTGGAGGCGTAAGCCGAAGAGACTACATTGTCAAGAAACTGTGAAGGGACGTGGTCAAGGAGTCTGATAAGGTAGAGAACAGCCAATAATGCTAAGATTAGGCACATACTGTTATGTATGCTTCTAACTATATATGTATCTATATCTAACGCTACATTTCTATCCTCGCTGCTCATATGGGCGACATCCGCCCATTATTGGAGCTTCTTGCGGTACAACTCTCCAGAACAATCTCTAAGTCTCGCCGCGGCTTGTTCGGGGGTGATGTCTCGTTGAGGCTCCGCCATCAACTCATACCCAACCAAAAACTTTCGTACTGTGGCTGACCGAAGTAGAGGTGGGTAGAAGTGCATATGGAACCAGCTGTTTTCGATTTCCTCGTCCGTCCCGTCCAGCGGAGCCTGGTGGATTCCGGAGCTGTACGGGAAGCTTGTCTCGAACAAATTGTCGTATCTTCTCGTTACCTCCTGGATCGCGTCGGCGAAGTTGAACCTCTCTTGTTCGGTTAGGTCTACCAAAGCTCGCACATGCCGCTTGGCGATAATCATGACTTCGAATGGCCAGATCGCCCACCACGGGCAGACCACTAGGAAGGATTCGTTCTCGTATACGATGCGCTCCTTTTTCTCCATCTCTAGCTTGACATAGTCCCCAAGTAGATGCCGAGCCCCGTGTTCGGCTCTGTATTTGGTCATCTGGATAATCTCTGCCGCAGGTTCCTCCGGTAGGGTACTGGTTGTCCAGATCTGGCAATGCGGATGGGGATTCGAGCATCCCATTGCGGCGCCTTTATTTTCGAAGATCTGCATGTATCGCAGTTGCTGCGATGGCGGGGGCACGAGAGACTCGGGCGGCGCTTCGCGGCTCAGGAGGTCTAGCTTGACAGTAACCTGGGATAGAGGGTTCGTTGGCGCAAGGTGGGTAGCATAGATCCTTGTCCACGTCTCAATGATCGGAAGGATATCTTCGGCAGGCATGTCGGCAAGGGTGAGATGATGCTTGGGCGAGAAGGTAAGGACAAAGCATTTGCCCTTAACACCTTCAGCGCGAAGTAGCAACGAAGAAAGATCTACTCAGATTAACTAGGCTCGATATTGAGCTGTAAGGTAAGAAGGGTTTGGCTAATTACCGTCGCTTGAAGGTTCCGCCTCGTAGTCTTGCTGTTGCTCCTTCACGGCACTGTAGTCATTCACAAACACAAACGTCTGCTTGTAATCGGGATTGGCGTCGCCTTGTGCTCGCGAATTTCTAGGACACAGATAACACTTGACATAGTTAGTAACAAGAGTGATCAGCATCGCGATTGAGCAATGCTTGCCTTTGGGTCGTATTCAGGCAAGGTAATAATGCCTGGTGCTTCTTGCTGACCCCTAGCCAGCAAACGTGGTAAGCAACTACTGCCTTGATTCGCAAGTCCCGGTACAATGCACTTACTGCCACGGCCTCTTCGTCCTATGAGGGGATACGAGCAGCCACGAACCCCTCAACGGATTGTACCGCCGGTGGGAGATGTCATCGAGGATCTTGTCTGGCATGGCGAATTGAGGAGGAAGAGGAGATATATTTTGAGGATTCAAATATCCAATGAATTCCAACCTTACACGCTTACACGCTCTTATTGACCAAGAAGAGCGACAATTTGAGTTCCTGTGAAGTTCGAGGAAGAAGTAACTCTCCTAGAATCAAGGAGCTATTTACCTCAGAATAGCAAACAATCTTAGGTAGTGCAAGAAGCGGATAGTTACGGCGTATATGGTACTGAACCTGATTATCTACCCATTATGATCATGAGCCACTGGGGAGATATTAAAATATTAAGTGAACGTTCTATAGGTATCGAGTCGAATGTACATACAACGTATCATTTCCAGGTTGGTTTGTAGCTGAGAGCGAAAAGCAACGGCAACCCCTCCCAAGTGCAAGAATGCTATGATGTAATTGGACCGCTTTAAGGAAATCTCGGTGGTTCCGTCGGCCGAATACCTGAAAGCTACATAGTACGTACATGTGGCTTATCCCACGTGACTTAGATAGTAAGCCTCAATACTGAAACCCAATTGATTTGGTATGTGGCGCCCGCATCTGTGGCAACCACTAAAGCCACCGTCACTTCTTATCACCGAGCAACCTCATTGCTATCGCGACGTCAACGCATCAACGCATTCATTGATATCGCACCACTATCATCTCCCGATTGCGCGTCTTTGATGCATCCTTCATTTCTATCTACTCGTGATATATCCATCTTGTTAATTCTATTGCCCATCCAATCTTTTCAATTCCGCTGCGGTTGATCCACGGAGTCCTCGCTGACTTCGTAACCGCCATAATTCACACTGGACGACGATATGGGTGTCATCCGCAAAAAGACAGCCACGAGGGGTGGTGAAGGTGGTGTCAAGTATGTCTGCGACGTCTGCTCGGCGGATATTACATCGACAGTATGTACATATTTATAATTCATCAGCTCCCCATCCGTCTCTAAAATGATACGCCCTGTGCCTTAGCTTCCGCTTCCCCCTCTGCTTACACACGTACTTTCCCCTAATTCATTTGCCAATATCTATGAGTAAATCTCGTGTTTAATACCTTTTGATTCTACAGGTAAGAATACGATGTGCCCACAGCGCCTGCAACGAGTACGACCTCTGTGTCCAGTGTTTTGCAAGCGGCGCTTCCAGTGGCTCGCATCAACCTGCCACACATCCGTACAAGGTCATCGAACAGAACTCCTTCCCCATCTTCGACAGAGACTGGGGTGCGGATGAGGAACTACTACTTCTGGAGGGTTGCGAGATCTACGGACTTGGGTCATGGGCCGATATTGCGGACCATATTGGTGGTTACCGCCATAAGGATGAAGTCCGAGACCACTACCTCAAAGTCTACGTAGATTCGCCCTGCTTCCCACTTCCTGAACGATGCAAACCATCCGATATGGAATTAGCCCAGGAGATATCTCGCGAAGAGTTTCAAGCACGTAAAAAGCGAAGGATTGAGGAACGACGGGAAGCCCAGAAGAATGCGCCACCGATGCCGCCCAAGACCAAACCCACTGCCAGTGTGCCTTCTTGCCACGAGATACAGGGTTATATGCCTGGCCGACTCGAGTTTGAGACCGAGTACTCCAATGAGGCAGAAGAGGCTGTCCAACTGATGCAGTTTGACCCCGGCGACGGTATTAATCCCCGCACCGGAGAGCTCGAACCGGAAATGGAGCTCAAGCTCACAGTCATGGACATCTATAACTGCCGCCTAACTCAGCGTGTGGAACGTAAGAAGGTTATATTCGAACACAATCTGTTAGAGTACCGAGAAAACACAAAGCAGGAGAAGAAGAGGACAAAAGAAGAGCGAGACCTCTTGAACAAGGCGAAACCCTTTGCGCGCATGATGAACCACGACGACTTCGAGTCGTTTTGTCAAGGCCTCATTGATGAGTTGAATCTGCGACAAGCCATCGCGCAACTACAGGAATGGAGAAATATGAGGATCGGAGATCTTCGAAGCGGCGAGAAGTATGAGCAAGAGAAAGCCCAGCGAATCCAAAAGGCGATCCCGATGGGTTCCATGGACCGCGAACGACTAGCTTCGGCGCAACGATCCAAGCAAAATGTTCAGCCGGAGCCTCCCAGTGGTGCTGCCCTGCTTGTGGCGCCCGAGCTCCCATTCCGGCCAGTCACAAACGGAACCACACCTCAAGGGGCTCCGGATGGCTCAGCGAATGGCTCAGCGAATGGCGAGACCAAGCTGCTCACAAATGGACATACAAACGGAGTTACCAACGGTGTCGAGGTTAATGGAACATCGACCCCAGGAAAACAGAAGTTTGTGCCTCAACCCATTTCAGGCGTGCAGCCATTGGTCCTCACTCAAGACAATGCTCCGGATCTGCATCTTCTTACTCCGGAAGAAGTAGAGTTGTGCAAGGTGTGCCGAATACAACCCAAACCATACTTGATGATCAAAGAGCAGGTGTTTAAAGAAGGTCTCAAGGGCAACGGAGCACTTAAGAAGAAACAAGTGAAAGAGATTTCTCGACTGGATTCGCAGAAAGGAAGTAGGATATTTGACTTCTTTATCAATTCTGGCTGGATTGCTAAGGCGTAGTGGATGGTTGACTGTAAACTATTAGATACCTACTATGTATACCCGCATCCTATGGTTCCATTAGCTCTTTTTCCCCTGCTTTGCATGTATGCTAGGACATTCGGTGTTTTCATCAATACTATTATAGACAGGCTAGATGCCTACTTGCCGAGAGAGAACTTTTACAAGATGTAGTTCGCTGGCTAAGATTCACCACACGATAGATGATACAATGAGACTAATATTACGGCTCGAATTCGGCCAATATACGGGGATGTCTGTTTGAAGCAGGCAAACTAGGCAATGCGAGTCTTGATCTACCCAACTTCACGTAGTGCAATACGGTATATGGCTTGCAATGGTCTGGCTGATGCTGCAAGGACCCGGCGGTAGCCAAGATGGACTTGTACGACCATATACCGACCTACATATCCTCAGGTAACATATCTTAATGCAAGCCAGTGCTACGTAGCAGCTCATATCATCTATGCATGTCTTGGGTGAAGCGAATAATTGTGTGTCGTTAAACCAAGATTCATCAGTATAGGAGTAATAGTGTAAGGTGAATATTAGGTATATAATGTTTAAGACTTTCAGCTCCACGATAGTCAAGGTATGTATTTAGAAGGACACACGGCCAATAAAATACGAGCGGATGATTTTCTTTTCTCTTATTTCATTCTTCTATGAGCATCCGTCTCTCCTTCATCAACCTATTCTCGTAAATGCTTGTTTCCGATTTAGATATCTCTACCTTACACACATATAGGTACCTTGCTCCAGTCATACAGAAGTGGATGTATCCAACCTTGAATAATCGCTGACCTTGGTACATCAATGCCTACAATAGATATATACATGTACCTATGACGTCAAATTGAATTACACCCGACATAACCTGAATATGCATAGGTAGGACAATCTTCTAGATATCCATGGATGACTACAACACGATAATCAATTAGGTATTGAATTGTCCATCTTCACCTGACAAGGGGTGACCCTGGAAAAACAGGGCCGCAGCCAAATTCTCCACTCTCCACCACCCCGTTGTTCCGTTGGCCGTGCCCAGACCATTCCTATTTCTACCTCGGGTCCTGCTTTTGGTGCGACCCTTTTCTTCCTACGATGGCCATTGGCTATCAGCAACTTATAGGCTTCATGCCGCGTCGAAACCTCCTCTTCCCGACCCTCTGCATCATCCTTCTTATCGCAGTATGGACCTTCCGTCCTCCTCATCCCTCTGTCAATGGGTGGCTTGACACCGCTGCCACCCGAGGCGCCGTGTCGCCGCCGCCCTCTTCGCTCGGTCCGCCATCTCAATTCCACAACGATGTCGACCTGTCAGCTCCCGATGCGCCCTTCGTCGGCTGGCCCTTAAAAAGAGTATGCGACGAGGCCACGTGGGTGCAAGGCCTAGTATACATATGTGATAATAACTCGGGCGGTATCGGTAATATAAGAAACTACATCCAGACCTGCATCCGATACGGTCTCGAAGCTGGCGCGACCGGACTCGTCATGCCCAAGATCCGAAAGCGCAACGAAACAGATCTGTCTGATCTCTTCACCGATTACCTACCATTCAACTACATGTTCGACGAAAAGCACTTCAAAGATGCTTTCGCCGCCAACTGCCCTCAGATTACCCTTTATGACGACATCAAGGACATACCGGGTGTAGGCAGCAAGCCCAACATCGAACACATCACCCCCAAGAAGTTTGGGAATCGGGAAGGCTGCGATTCCAGAGATCAAAATCGCCACACGGACCGGTTTGGCGATAGATTCCGCAGATGGTTGAACGATCCCAGAAACGGCCACCCCCCACCGTCACCGGATCATCCACGACTGATCCGCTTCAATTGGGGCGTACTGTGGGACTGGCAAATTTACCGTGATGGGCCCGAGTTTGCAAACACTTTCGGAAACATCCTCAGGTTCAACGACCAGCTATTGCGCCTAGGGAAAAAGACGTTGAAGAGGATGCGCGCTTACGCGGAGGCCAATGGGGCCAAAGACGGGAAATTTCTCGGTGTACACCTAAGGACAGAAAGTGACGCTCTGGGTTTCTGGCCAACGTACAATACCCAGACTGAGGCTTACCTTAAGCAAGCCACCAAGCGAGGGTTCGAAGTAGCATACATAGCGACGGGAGATCCCCTGGAGGCGCAGAACTTTGCAGGCGCGGCAATCGAGATGGCACAGATGAGGGTGGTCAGTAAGGCGGACTTGTTGGATGATGAAGAGCTGGAGGAGTTAGAATCGTTGAGCTGGGATCAACAGGGCCTCATTGACTTCATCGTCCTACTCGGAAGTGACTTTTTCGTGGGCACGATGCCGAGCAGTTTCTCCGTGTACATGGCTATGAAGCGACACCTAAAAACTGGAGGCCTTTACACGAGACCCTACAAGGTGGGGACGGAAGGCGATGGATTATCGTATTTAGTGGGCAACTATGAAAAGTACTGGGAAGGCTGGCTCTTCATGTGGGATGGCATGTGGCCTTAGTTGTTAGGAGAATAGATTCCTTTTTACCTCGAAGTGAAGTACCACGAGTATCTATACGTACTATTGTGTCCGTGATCTCTTCAAAATCCAGTTTCAACATAACAAGACGGGTAGTTTATATGCTATATCAAAATCATTTATCTCAATCTAGCAGTTCAGGATGTGAATGGTTCTGATGGACACCAGCTCTGATTCTAGTGTCTTCTAAGTTACCAATTACGCCTACAGTTGAAAAGGGGCCCCCCTATCAAATAACTTCATGCCTTTAAATGCATACTAACGTACCCTAAATACATAAAACTGCGAGATCGGATATTATGTATCTATCCATATAACGCGGGGCCATTTGACGTCTACCAAACCTCTCATTAAACTGCTTAACGTCAACTATTTTAAGCTTCCATATTAACACACTTCTACAAATCCACGCTCTCGTCTGGCTTCTTGTTGAATACTCAGGCTGACATCGATAAGTTCGTGTTTCAACCATCCCTAGTAATACGTTCAAGATGACTATGGTGACCATATCCAACCTGCAGCGCATTACGGCGTCGAAGCTAGCAGAGATGCTGCTCGCCAGCGCAACCCAGCCGTCTCCAGACTCAAGCAAGGTAGCCATCGTGGACGTACGAGACGACGGTATGTGTTTCGCTCTTCGCGCAATTACTTCTGTACAGCATAAATAAATGCTGCTGCATTTTTATTTGCTTACCTAAGGTAATCCAGTCCTACTTGTCTATTCTCTTCACTAACAAAAATCCGGCTGCTACGTAGACCATATTGGGGGGCACATCAAGTCGTCGCTACATTTCCCTAGCCGTAGCCTCGACGCCACAATGCCCACGTTGTTGCGCAAGCTCGCTGACAAGGAAGTCGTCGTCTTCCACTGCGCTCTGAGCCAGCAGCGCGGACCCAGTGCTGCCCTCAGATACCTCAGGGAAAAGGAGGCCGAAGCTGCTGCTGTGAAGAAGGCTGCCGAGGAGAAGGATGCCAAAGCGGAGGCCAAAGCTGGCAAGCAGCAGCAGGTCTACGTCCTGGATAGGGGCTTCGTCGGCTGGCAGGAAGCCTATGGCTCTGATGAGAGGCTCACAGAGGCGTATAGAAAGGAGCTGTGGGAAGATGGTTATTAAATCAGGAATGGCATTTAGATAGACTATTGCAAGGTCAGCAAGCGGCAATTCGAGGCTTACTTAGAGATGTGCTAGTAAATTTAACTGGTAAGCACGTTCATTGGCGAGGTTATGTTAGCTTTCGACTTACTAAAGCTAGCCAGGTAACTGAACACCTCTCACCTACCAAGATCCATCTCGGGGAAGGTTATAGGAGTTGGAAGCTAGGGCAAAGGTATTGGTGAATCAATCATTTAGAAGCAGAAGAGGAATAACGCAATTTCATCATCAATAGACTCGAAGCCTGCCTTAGGAATGCCCGTTGGCTCATATCTTACGTGAAATGCTCTCTGAAGATACCCGTCTCCTATGTCACTAGACTCTATTATCTTTATTAATTAATTAGTCTCCAAGACGCCGCAGAGGGGCATACTACTACGTTAGCTATTTTGCTTGCTAAGGTACAAGATATCTATTTGGAGGAGCCTAACCTCGTCTGATCTGAAGCAAGATAGATTGAGGAGTCTTATGTATGTATGCCATAGCCGCAACCTAGATACAAAGGTTTGAAAAATAGGTTTCACATAATCTCCCGCTACTACTTTAATCAGACAGAATTACGACAAGGGGCCCGAACTATTAAGCGTTCACTAAGCTGGCATGAACTTTGATCGTACATATGACAGGACAAAACACGTCAGGGAGGCAAATGAGTTGAAACTCCTATACATTACTAACGTAGATACGAATAGGGATTCGAACTGCTTTAAGTACCTACTTACTGTTGCACAACCTTTTATACTTGATCTTTACTACTCTATAACATCGCTCAGCGTTAATTAGAAGAATTACTGTATTTCTGCAGAGAATTTTCTCACCTTGCAAAAGGATCAAGATAGACTCTTAATAGCGTCCGAGATAAAGAGCTATATATTCCCAAGCTTCAGCTACGATAACTTCTTTCTAAGCCCGGGATATGATGATTTGCGAACCTTCCTTGAGCGCCATCGGTGCGGCCTGAGTAACATGGGCAAACTTTATAACAGCTAATAAACAACATAGCGTTGTATGAACTTAAGAACGAGACCGAACGACCTGATGTTTCTGTATTGCTGGAGCTCATAGGAAGATCCTGTTACTAGTCAAAAACAAAAACCTCACAGCACCGAGAAGACACGTCAGAGCCAGGAACATATGCACAGCTCACATCTTCACCGGCCCTCTTTCGTTTCCATCCCTTGAGTCCTCATTCGAATCGTACTCGCAAAACCAAACAAATAAAAAAGTACCTGAATATCAGCATCCTAAGCGCCATGTTGAGGGAATTAACGGCCGAGGCTGAGGAAGTTCATCCCATCTTCGGACTAATAGGGTGGTGGGTAGGAATAGGACTATTCACGTCAGCATGGTATCTTCTGCAACTATATCTCGACCCTACTGTACACTACTTTGGGCTACGAGTGACTATCCAACTGTGCCTAACGAGCGTCGTCCTGGGGCCTACGGCATTTATCCCGGTCTTGTTCTTCATGAATTGTCAAGAACCACGCCCAGCCGGCCGCGCCACAGATATAGAAGCTCAATCAAGTGGCAGCGAAGTTCAGAATCCACCCGACACCTCATGCCATACTTCGAGTATCCCTATAGCTTTCGAGAGCAACAGCGATGACGACCACTCCTCTATGGAGTATATCTTCGTTTCAGGAAGCGAGGAGTCACGGTCGTACGGAACCATCTCGGTTTCACCAGCAAGTAGCTATGAATGGGTATGAACAGATATCTAATCAGCGACCGAGAAGCATGGAATGCGCCAGAATAGTGGAGGAATTAATGCTGTCATCAAGAACCTGCTGCACCCCAGATATGACTAGACGTTGGTTGAAAGAGAACAGCACGAAGCAGAGACCCGCTCCTACTGTCCCGGCTCTCCTGCCGCGGTCAGACTCTTCTGGAACCTGTGCGCATAGCGTCGTCTTTGTCGCCAAGTTCTGCCTCGACATATGGAGACTTGGCAAGGAGAAATTGCTTGGAAAATGATTGTTTTGATATGCCTAGGACACAGTATAGTGCTAAAAATTCCTTCTTAACTGAATACACACTAAACCATCTAACAAGAGCCTTCCTAATATGACATGAGACTTGCGTGAAGAAAAATAGGTGGTTACATTGGAAAACTACCTCATAAGCTCGAAGTCTGTGATTATCCACAGAACGTGTTGTCGGATAGGAAATCAGCCGGGAGTGATGTACACTTGGTCAGATCCGCAATCAGGTCCCTGCAGGCGAAATGTCCCTTCTCCTCGGCACGTTGCATTGCCCGTTGGATTCGTTCTGGCTCGAATCCAGTATCGCATGGCTCTACCATGAATGCATCCTGATGTACCTTCCAAAGGAATTCAATCATATCCAGCCGTCCGTGTTCTGCGGCTCCTTCCAACGGCCATCGTCCATTTATTTTCGACGGTAAAGCATATATCGATGCTCCGTGAGCCAGAAGCTCGGCTGCAATAGTACAACTCCCACTAATAGCTGCATATTGGAGAGCTGTACCACCACTACGAACTGCTGGTTCATCATTGACGTCTGCGCCATGCTCGAGTAAAAACCGGACGATGCTACAGCTGCCAACTTTAGCAGCACGTTGCAGAGGTGTCTGCTTTATAGTGAGAAGTGCCTGAGTATTGACATCGGCACCGTTCTCTACTAATAGCCGGACTAGATCTTCGTTCTTTGTTTCAATAGCTAACAATAGTGCAGTCTGGCTGACAATAAACCCCTCTGTTGTGCACTCCGCTATGCTATTGATACTGCATCCAGCATCTAGTAGTTGTTTGATTACCGAGAAGTCGGAATGGTGATAATTCCCGTTCTCCATAATTGCCAAACCGAGGGGCGACAAATATCTCCGCCCATAATAACAAACAGTCATTTTACCTAAGTCGAAGAACCCAGACTGGAGAAGACTATCCAAAGCCGCGGTATTGCCAAGGCCCTCTTTGATTGCAGCTATAAGGGCTGGCATGCCAGATTGGTTCACCACCGGTCTGATGCCATTGGTCATTGCCTCCATAAGGAATTTTAGTGAATCAGGATATTCTTCGGTCGCCAGCTCCAGGACTGCCGAAATATCTGCGCCCCGTTCCACCAATTGTTTGATCATTTGAATGTCATGCTTCCGAATCGCTATTGTCAAGCAGAAGGTGAGTCCTTTTCTATTGGTAAACACAGAGTCAAGCAAGAAACTAAATAGGCCATTGCCGACCGAGTCTAGGGCCTCGGTAAGTCGTTCCATACTCCCGTCCATATCGTCAGGCAAGCTTGTCGCTGGGAAAGAAGTGATTAGATCCATGATGATAGATTCGTCACCCCATTTAATGGCTTCTGCGAACCCAATTGAATCTATTGCATAATTACCACCTTTAATATTTGCACTCAAGATAGCCCGCACAAGTCGACTATTCCTTTGGATGATAGCTGCATTCAACGGTTTGCCGCCGTCACTGTAGTCTCGATTGCTATCAACGGGAACGCAGTTGACGTCAGCACCGGCGTCAAGTAGCTCAGAGGCTATCGACTCATTATTATTCCGAACAGCATATAAAAGCCCAAGAGCCAAATTTTCCGGTCGAGGAGATACACAGAGTAATAATAGTTTCTTAATATAGTCTAGGTCATCAACCTTAGAAGCTGCTGCAATGCTTGAAATTAACCGTTGCGTGTCGAGCTGTTCTAGTGCGCCGGCTCGTTCAAAGACATTAACAAGCAGTGAGTTCCTGGCTAGGATTGCTTCAGATAAGGGAGTGGCAAAAGGGATCTCAAACTCCAAACCCGGTAGCTTTCTATCGCAAATATAGGGGAAAGAGTGAATCATAGCAGGCGTTTGTTCTAGAACAAGGTCAACTAGATCGCCCCTGCCACTCCTAATTGAGGCGCATAGGATCTCGCGAGTATAGATTTTTTTTGAATGCGGTAGTAGAAGTTTGACAAAACTGAAACTACCACGGCTTGCACCGATAGCTATGGCTGAATCGACTTCAGAAGGGTAGAGTGTAAAACATTTCATTTCGTGAAGTAGCTCACAAGCACGAAGTAAACGGACAGCATGTTCCGTAGCTTGCGTGTCCTCAAAGTGACGTGCAATATTCGATAGATGTTGTCCCATGATGATTTCTTGGTGTGAGGCCGGCGGGACACTCATGAGAAGTAGTGAGATGAGAGTTGGCTGGAGGGAGTCGTATAAGTCACCAAATATGGACCCGTGAACGTTTGCTCCAGCCTTTAACAGTACTCTCACGAAATCCACAGCCCGTCCCCACTCGGAGTAGGCCCCGGAATTGTTGGCTATCGTAACTAGGAATGTGCTGAGTGCACCTCCGCGTCTAGGTTCCCGCATAAATGTCTTGTTCACATCGACATTGTGATGTACCAACGCCTTCACCACTCCCAAGCTCTGAAGCATTGATGCACGCTCGATTGGTGTATACCTCATTCCTTCGTATACACAAACTATTTCATCCAACTTAAGAAGGTTCATTGCGAGCAATCGACTCACAATTTGTTCATCGCCAGCCTCAATCGCGGCTCGGAATAGGTTTTCGGCCAGACTTCTTGTAACATGACTGCGATTGGTTCTAAGAACTTCAATCAACTTTGGGATCATATTTTGGAAACGACCAAGAAGTCTGACTATGAGGGTACTTGGAAATCCATCTAGGCCTTCAAATCCATTTATAATTGAAAAAAGTATGGAAGCGAACAGCTTCGTTTCGTCGACTCCATTTGTCAATGTAATGCTTCTGTCTTGGCCATCATTGTCTGCAAAATGGCTCTCCCTCATTAAAGTATTGAAAATGTGCAGTAGAGATGTCGGACTGAGCTGCTCTGTCGTCTTTGGGGAGTTAGATGTTTCCCTTCCCAAGAGGACAGTGTCTGCTGAGACTAGGCTCCATAGACCCATTACTGAAAAGGTAGAGTCGGAAATATTATGCCGTAGGGCAGCGTTGATTGACCGAGATTTGCTTGGTATTAGAAGCTCCTTGAGGCGTTTGGATGGCAGATTTTCCAATATTAACGCAGCGATACCTACTGTCACTGGGGTAGCGAAAGACGCCTCATCGTGACGTTGGATATCCGGATTAGTAGAAGGCCATGGCGGCCTGTTTTGAAGTACCGTCGTACTTTCGCGACGGTGAACACCTCTAGCCCGATCGACGAGGCCAAGAGGTCTATCCGGAAGTCTGCTGCTTCCTCGACTAAGCGGGCTTACTTGGTGTTCGCTATGAGAACTTTCTGCAACATGACCAGCGTCGCCAGATTCGTCATCACAGGGCCACGAAAGCGTGGACCAAGTCCCGTCCGATTCGAGAATCTGAATTGATACTTGCTCGATATCATGAGAATGATATCTTTCATCACTATCTGTGCAGTCATCTAAGCGACGACGCTTCTGACTGCTAGGCTGGCTCGCGTAGTATCGTCGAGCCCGTTGGATCTTGCGATCAGATATAAGATGGCCTGAGATGGTAACTCTACTTCGTTTGCCCCGAGGGAGTTTGTCAAGGGCGTCGAGTACAGCCTCCCACTCGCGCTTCCTTAAATTCTTGCGAGCATTCCAAGCCTTTAGATGAGCTTCGAATTGCGAGTGGCTTCAAAAGGAGATGTTAGACCAAAACCGTACATGCGGAGAGTAAGGCTTTTTTACCTTGCATTCAACTGAAACTGGTCCCTCATTTTTTCAGCCAATTCTTTGAGCGTAAGATCCCGGGTCAAGTATAAATCAAGGATCTCGTTCTTGTACTTTTCCCAATCGCTTTCCGCGATCTTAGACTTCGGATCGGTCATAGCCATTACGACGATGACACACTTCTGCGATTCGGAGTGTCAAAATAACGAAATTTTGCTACCCATAGACGATGCCTGGGATTGAGTCTAAAATGCCGTGGGTTTTTGTCAATTGAAACACCCAAAACATAGGTCGAGACTCTCTCCTATGCATGGGATATGTTAATTCATGGATCATCTGGCTATTTAGCGCGCCAGGATGCTTTTTGAAGACGACTTTTAAGTCGAGATTATTTGCCGTTAACCATTACGGCACCTGGATGGATAATGAATCTGGATTTATTTTACACGTCATAGTGGCTTGTGCGCTGATGCTTTTGGTGTGTGTTTGATTTGTGTAACTGCGCCAGCTCACCGGTTTTCCCCAGCTTTGCCACCAGTGATCATACGATCTAGCCCTCCTAAAAGCATTCATCCAATGAGTAGACAGGACCTCTCCAAGCAGAGATTCGGGCAGATTCTGCCTCGCTATGCATGCTGCATGTCTTATCACGCCGGATTTTGGTCGGCAAGAATCTGCGAAGTTGGAGGGTCAAGGTATAATATGATAGGTTTCTGCCGTTCAGTGCTGTCAAAAATCAGGATCAGTCATAGTGGCTGAGGGAGAAAATCTGCCAGACGCTGCCGGAACCAGCTCGCTTCCGTATCTAATGTGGTTGGAGCTCGTAATCTTTATTGGCTTATACAACTCTTCTGAAAGCCATTCAGTTGATGGCATATAATCCAGATACTTTCCAAACTTGGTGCCCTAGGTCAGAAGTTGAGCAAAGTCCCCATATCTCGGCGTGTGGTTGAAGATTGAGCTTGGACACGACCTATTCTAAGTCATCACTTGTACATCCAATACATATCTATACTGCCCAGGTAGTTTCAGTTGTCTGTTGGCTTCTTTTCTTAACATATAGTCCTTTTGGGTTAATCACGTTGTCACAATACATTGGAGAAATCCCTAACGCATTGCTCCATTCCCAATTGCTCATAACTTCCCTACTTCACTTCAACATGAGTTTATCCAGTTCAGATATTATAGGCATTTTAAGCTTATTGGTCATGTGTATCCCGGGGCTTTATTTTCTCTATCAGGTTTTTCAGCGGTGGCAACTAGCCCATAGGAGACGGCAAGTATATGAAAACGAAGACGGCCCTGGCCATGAACTCAACACAATTATACCACATGCTAGAGGCCGTCGGACCTTCTTCGCTCCGGACTCAGTGGCCCAATCGAATCAACCTTCCTCGTTGGAGAGCGGCACGATATTGGCTGCCGCTGTGAGCATCTGCATTCTCCTGTTAATAAGTGAAATAACTAAAGAGAATTTTAGACAAGCACTACTATTGAGATTTTCATTGCTCAGCCGCCTCAAGAGGTGCAATTTCAAAGACTTCATACTCGTCGTGGTGAGGAAAGCGAAGCCCGTACGGAATCGAATATTGGGAGACTGTCAAACTGAATAATTGTAAACTGATTGTCGGTTTCAGGGTTCACTTAACCATCATGTTCTTTGGCTAGGATAAGCGCTCAATAGCTACAGGTAGATGCTATTACTCAATATAGAGCCACTTATCAGAGTTGAATAACTATATTGCCCTGCTACGGTACCATAAAGGTAGATTATTGTTTCTAGCTCTCTAAGTGTGAGCAACTCGCAACTCGATCCGTTGGTACTCGCTGCTTGGCATGCTGGCTGGCTTGGGGTTCAAGACATAGAAGAACTGGAAGGGGCGGTCTAAGGGACGCGCCCAAAAGCCTATGCCAACATTAGCACTAACAGGGTCTCCCGCGTCTTGAATGGGAATAAATCTTACCTTCCGGGTTGGAGTTATAATTGAAGAGCTGGCCGGCATTGATACGAAAGCCAGGGCTTATTTCCCCTGGCCGGGAGAAGGCCTGCCCAACAGTACCCGCAGGCACGGCGGGCATCAGAACGCCAAAGGAGACGGCGGTACCAAGGCCCAAACCCAGCTGGTGTTGATATAGAATATCCGTTGCCAAGGAAAGGCTTGAAGTTTCTATTCTTACCAAAGTATAAGTTTGTTCCGTTCAGATAGGAAACGTCGGAGATGAGGTAGGCAGAAGGTCGTTGAATTTGAATGACATTCCAACCTGCATCGGCATGAGCCTTGATAAGAGCCCAACCCGCAATGGTGCCCGTAGCATGAAGGTGGAACTGAGATTCTTCTTAAGCTTGCAGGGTAGGGGCAGCGACGGCGGCGCCGGCGAGTGCGAGGATCGCAGCAGTCAGGGCGTACATTTTGCTTCGGTATGAAATCGTTGAATTACGATATATGAATGCATCCACAATCTCCGCTGGCTTAAACGATCAAGAGAGTCCCTGACTTGCCTTGAGGTTTAGGGGCAAATTGGAGGCCTAAACTCAAGCAGAGCCTCACTTAGCAATATCCTTTTAGTCTGCGGTCCACAGACCCCTATTGCAACAACATCGTCAACAACTCCCTCTCCTATTAGCCGTGTCCGCTTGCGGCATGGGCACAATTGATCCGTGAAGTAGCTGCGGAGATACTTATCCACGAACCCTTATTTCAGCTTTCCGGCTCTGCGATAGACGTCGGCCTGGAAAGCATCTATCAACGTCCTCATCCTTTGATCAGACGGCAAGACCTGAGCGCCAAAAACGCCACATACTCCAGCAGAGCGGTCAATGAACTATAGCTATTAGCATGCGGTATAATCCAAATTACATATGGGCATGACTTCATACCCAATTGAGACTCGCAGCGCCACCCCACATCAGCGCCCCCTTGTGCCAATACTGATGGTTATCTCCAACAATAAGGAGTCCGCCAAGTCCAAAGTCGCGGTCATTTGGCGGAGAGGCGAACATGCTCTTCATCTCAGGCGTGTCCATGAACTTATGCAGTTCCTCCTTGCTGGCGGGTGTGAGCTGAGGCTGGAACATCAACGCGGCGGTCTCTTTTTTCAGCAGTTTCTCATCGTCCACAAGAAGCGAGTACACCATTTTAAAGTAGTCTGGCATACTTGCGAACAGGCCATGTCCGCCAAAGGGCACCTTCAGTCCGGTGGTAACCGTTGGAATTTCAGGTTTCTCAACAGCAGGCCCTTCCGGATCTTTGCGGAAGGCCATAGTTACTCGCCGATTGCTGATATCAGGGTGCTGGTCGGGAAAGAACGTAGAGCTTTCCGCGCCCAAGGGTTCCCAGATATTCTCTTTCATATACTCTTCTAGGGATAGACCTGTTAGCTTTTCGACGACTTGGCCGACTCGATCAAGACCAGTACTATAGGCCCAGCCCTCTCCAGGCTCAAATAAGAGCGGCAGGTCGAATGCTTCGTCCACTGTGACACCATGCGAGTCCCTTTTCTGCGCAGCACGAACTTTACCAAGGCCCTCGTGAAGAAAATAGTAACCAGCACCGGAGCTATGTGTAATCAAGTGGCGTAACGTGATGGGGTTCTTTCTCTTCCTGACGGTTGGAGTTCCGAGGTCTGTCACCGAGACTAGGATACCTTGGTTTGCCAAGGAAGGGAGCAAATGAGACAAGTCCTCATCAAGTGTGACGAGGCCCCTTTCAACGAGCTGGAGGGCGGCAATTGATGTCGGGAGCTTTGTCATGGAAGATATCTCCATGACAGTATCTAGACCGTACGGCGTCCTATTTTTTGACGAAAACGCTTTCGAGATATTAACTTTGCCTTTGAGATGGTCAGAAATGCGAAGAATAGGAGGTCAACCGATGCATGGGGCTTACCATCCTTATCTTTAGCGAGCACCACAATTCCGGGCGCCGTTCCATCGTCCACTGCTGACTGCAGCAAATTCTCCAGTGAAGTCATCTCGGTACGAATTTTCATAGATGTCAGATCTAGTAGGAGACTTAAGATGTTCGAATCATCTTTCACTGGCGGAGTTACAGGTATGCTAGAATTCTTTTATATTTCAATATGGGCCATGACGACTTGGGCATTTTTACGCATTAGCATGACGTAACAGCGCCAACGCCGAATGACTCTTCGCCGTCAAGAAACCCTTGTAGGATGAAGGATGCGGCTGGCCACCATAGGTACCTAATGTACCTAACATTAGGTAATGTTAGAGATGGTACAGGTAGATATAGCCCTCGCAGTGTGTAGCACAATATCTACCCTCACGTTTCAAAGAGCATCAACTACTCCTATTGTTTCGGTTGGAAAGCAGTGCTAGCAAACCCTTTCATAACATATTGGCCATATAATTCATAGCATAAATGAATTATGCAATATAATTACACAGTTCCTACTTTCTTATAACGCGCGTTATGCCATGCATACCTAGGTATTGACCAAGTATTCTTTTTTATTGTAATTCGCTTGGTAGTAAGCTACCGTACGTACATCAAGCCAACCTTAATGGTAATCACGAGGACCCATCTTGTTCTTCGGTGACCTTCATCTTTTCCAGAGCTGTGCTGGCTATCTCACGAGCCCGCGAATCGACCCTCTCATCTTCGGCAGCAAGTTGGAACTGGGCTTTCCATATTCTCCAATTCTCCATGCTCCACGTATCCCGAGGGTTTTTCTTATCCACCTTTTCCTTCTTCCTGCACTGCTGGTACACATACCGTACCTCGTCGGGCCATATCACCCATTGCGCAGCGCCTAATATGTAACCTCCAATCTTCTCGGGTTTAGAGGTCATACGAACCCTCAGACTAGGATACTTCTTACCATCGGGAAGAATATCCCGCAATGCACTAATAAATCCGCAATCGCTGAAGCCCGTCATGGTGATGCGCGCCATCGTAGACTGATAGTTGCGCCAGCGAGCCTCCGACTCACTACCAGGTGTCTCAACTTCGGAACCCGGGTATCTGATGGCTAAGCAGTATCAATTAGAGATAATCCCTTTTTGTAATTCATTGTGAAGACACATACCATCTGCTCCAATTCGAAATGCTTCTGTCCGATAGCCACTGTCTGACCATAATGATATCATACGGACGTCGCTGAGGTTGCCATCTACAAAATAATCAGGAGCCTGGTGTTCAGGCATGGCCATCAGGGTCTCAAGAAATTGGATTATTCTTGTCTGGCCGGCATGATATGGCGGGAAGACAGAGCACAGATTGGGAAAGCTCTGGAAGAAAAGTTCAACGTATCCGCTAGCATTCGGCATGCTACGACGAGGCACGTATCCGTCTTCATCCCTCTCGATGAGATCTGGTCGACTCGAGAGTTCCTGCAGCCTACGTGAGGACTCGTTCACAACCCACGCATCAAGGTCTTTGGCGACCTGGGATGGGGTCCGAGAAACCTCAACCAGATGTCGCATCAAGCTCTTGCAGAATCGATCGTCGGTATCGTCATCATCGTATAAGTCTAGGATGAGGGGTCTGGGTTCATCTTGATTAACAGCCATGGTTAATGTAAAGCAAGGTAAGGTAAGGTAAAGTATCTTAGGTAAGTAAGAGGTAGGTAGCAAAGTTTGACTGAGAAAGGAAGCGAGTTTAACGAGGATTTTGAGTAGAATCTTTTACAAAGGCCGATGAATGATTCCAACGACAAATACGAATTCGATGTTCTATTAATGACACGATCCGTTGAGTGGCGATCGCATCAAACGTAGCTGAACCAATCGAGCCCGATTACATAGTAGGGCGGCCTGGGGTGGCATGGTATGCCCGAGTTTTAGGAGGGTTATTGTCTTGCACCCAACTCAGCAAAATTATGCCTTCCGCATTAGGCTTAGTGTTTTCCCTAATTGGGTTTAGTGCATGTCTTCCCTTTTGGGGTTAGTGGATTTCCTCAAGTAGGAAGGTGAGGAAAGGTGGGGCGTGATTAAGCTATTGGAAAAAGGATAATCCGTAACGGTAAAATATACGATTGAGAATAACTTTGGTAATAAGGGATGCACTTATATAAGGTTTATATCCTTTGGAAGCTCTAATTGAGGCGGTTCTAATGATATAAATATTGTCTTCTTGCACCTTATTTTGGGAGAGTTATGAGCCTCGAAAGTGAGCCTTTGAATCTCCTGTTGCGGCTCTTACATCACGTGATGCCCCTTCTCCTGACCTACTGCAGCACCTATATACACACATACGTACCTACGTACGTATAGACTGAATTA